>PQXI01000113.1:0-120001 GCA_004786145.1 Botrytis paeoniae
CTTTCTAATTGATTTAAATTCTTTCAATTGAAGTGCAATTATAGCCTTTTGAAGCCTCTCTTCAATTTGAGAAGATATAGAAGATGATTGGGTATGCATAATAAAAGTTATTACGGTTTCAAGTTGGTAATGGGCTAAAAGTGTCCGAGTTCCCCATATGTCCGAGTTCCCCATACGTTACGTTATTAAAAAATGATTGTTGCAATTGAAAGGAACATAGATTCGTCTCTCACAATACCTCATTAGAAACCCCCCAAAATTATCACATTCATCTCTTAAAAAACATTTTGTAATTTTTAACTCTTAATTATGTATATATGATTCGGAAAGGCTAAATAAGTGACAAGTAACTCAATAACCTCTTCTACATCTTTCCCTTCCTCTTCCTCATCCTCATCATCTCTTCCATTTTAATTCTGATTCCGATCTTCATATCCTATCTTATCTCTGTTCAAATCTAATCATTCATATGCTCATACAATCCCTTTCCTTTCATTTCCCTTCATCGCCCAACTCGATTTGCAAAAGGGTATTTATTAAAACCAAGTCCATCGATCGCTGTGCACCACGCAATGCAAAGTAAAATTAAAAAAGATTTCCCCTCTCCCATATATGCTCATAAAGGTATCGTATCATACATGTATTGTGCGTCGCGTTTCGTTTCCTTGCGTTACATTGCTCGGTTTCTTCATCCTCTGATTTCTCGGTTTCTTTACCCGTTTGTTCTTTTGTTCGTTTCCGTTATTGCATGTCCTTTCTATCTTATAGAATGAGTGCCTTTTTTCGGGGGGTTTTTTTCCGTGGGGTTTTTTTCCGTTTCAGTCCCATGCCTTCTAGCGCTTGTCTTGTCCCTTCCCTTTCTCCTCCCTCGGTCCCTCTTTCTCACCCCCAAACCTAACAAGCACCCCCTCGATAACCGGCACCAACTCCGTAATCCTAAAAGGTTTCGTCATAACCTCATCCATACCAGCCTCCAGCGCTTGTTGAATTTGTTCTGCTCTCACATTGGCAGTCACTGCCACAACTGGCACATGTCCTATCAGTTCTCCATTCTTTTCCATTTTGCGTATCTCCCTGGCGCATGTGAGACCGTCCATCACGGGCATTTCAATGTCGAGAAGAATGAGAGTGAGAGGAATGGGAGATTTTTGTGGTCGTGATTGCTGATGTAGTTGTGAAGGGTCTTGTGTTTGGTTTGGAATGCTGGCGTTCTGTGGGCTGGGTGTTAGCATGGATTTCATGGGGAAATATGACAAGAAAAAGAACATAGAAGGGGATCATCTTACCTTTTTTGATACAACCACATTCGAATGATCCACCTTCTCACTCATCCAATTCGTCTGACTTATAAACTCAATGGCTTCCTTTCCATGATTTGCTACGTGAACTGTACACCCCAACCGCTTCATTTGTGCCGCCAAGACCTTCTGATTAACTAAATTATCCTCCACGATCAATACACTCCACGAACTAGGCCTGAGAAAATCTGGAGTCTTGTTCGTTTTCACCTTCTGGCTTTCTTCCTCCTCAAATCCAAATGAGTTGCGATTAGTAGGTAATCTTCCCTTCTCCTTCAAATCCAGGAGCTTATTCAACATGTTTTCTTCATGGTCCTTGATGCTTTTCGGAACATTTGTCGCAAGTCTCCCATTAGCTTCTAGATCCGAATTCATCTGCGATTCAACATCTAGAGTTTTTGCTCTTATCAATGCACGGCGGCATTTAATGTAGAAAGCGAAAGTACTCCCAACCCCAAACTCTGATGCCACGCCAATTTCTCCGCCTTGCAATTCGGTAAGTTGGCGTGAGATAAATAGTCCAAGGCCAGATCCTCCATAATGCACATGAGTTCGAGGCGATGCTTGAGAGAAACGTGTAAACAAGTTCTTCTTCTCGGCGGGTGTTAGCCCACAACCAGTATCTTTTATTTCGAATCGAAGATATATGATTTGACCTCTACCCCATTCCTTGATATCGGTAATATTTGCTTTCGAAAACCTGGTAGGAGATGGAAAATATTCGAAATTGGCCAATGACTCCAATAAAGGTGGTTCCAGGGAGGCACTTATGGAAACATGGATTTCTCGTGTCTTCTCGTCCTTGGTGAATTTGATAGCATTTGTCATGAGATTAATCAATACTTGAGTCAATCTACTTGAATCGAGCATGACACTGTCAACTTTCAACTCTTGAAAAGACTTTTTGATGTCTAAATTGAGAGATATGGTATTCATCTGACATTCTCCGGCAAACATCCTCAATCCTAGCTTTACCACCTCTACAGGTTTAGTAGAGACAGGTGTAATTGTAAGCAGATTGGAATCTAATTTGGATATCATCAAAACATCATCAACAATTGATTTTTGGTGTTGAGCACAAAGTTGAATTGTTTCGGCGGCATCTATGCCATCTTTTAATATAGTCGCGAGTTGGTAATCGCGCTCCTCCAGATCCTTGTTCGCTGCTCTGTATTGTTTCAAAGATGACGAGATACCATCTGCACATTGAACGATAGCGCTGAGTGGATTGCGCATTTCATGACTTGTTATATCGATAAATGAATTTTGCTGGCGTCTTGTTTCTTCGTAATCTTTTAATCGTCTGTCTTGAATCTCTTCGGCCCATTTAATTCTGGAGATATCTGTTGAGCCTATGTTGTGTCAGTAAAGATCAGTTGTAAAATCAGAGATTTGGGTCTCGCTAGGGACGAAAAAAGTCCTATCAAACTTACAGCCCATCACACTCTTCAACCTTCCGTTCTCATCATTCTCTCCAGAGAATGTACCCAATACCCAGCGTTGTATAGTCAATGTACTCCCGGCTATGTCCCCTACCCATGGTTGTTCCATACGTGTTTCTATTACAAATGGAGTAGCTTTCTCTACCAGCGCGAACCATTGCGATCTAAACTTCGGTCGATCCAACTCATATATTGCATTCATCCATGAGAAGGGAATTTCTGCTAAGATTTCGCTCTTTGCGAGACCAGAAATATGAAACCATTGCTCATTCGCGTAGGTCAGTCTACCTTCTGGATCGAGAATAGCAAGGCCGCCAGGAGCAAGGTCGCTGAACCTTCTGAAGTTTCGTTCGATTTCGTTAGCCTGATTAGTGCGAAGTAAAAGTTGTTCAGAAAGCTCTGCACGATCTTCCATTTCTTTAGCGAATCTTTTTTGGAGCGTGATATCGGTGCAATATCCCATGATACTTTTGATACTTCCGTCCAAAGAGAATTCATGCTGGTAACTCGCCAGAATCCAATTCTCATACTCATCGCCAGTGATAGGATCATACCATGGCTTGACGAGTTGAAGCTCACCAGACCATGGCTGATTACGGGTGGTGAGTTTCTCCCAACCCTTCATCATAGTCGGAATGCTAGACGGAGCAATTGTATCCATCCAAGATATTCTAGAAGCCGTATCGCGAGGCAGGTTCGTAATCTCGTAATAACGATCGTTGGCTTCGAGCAATGTACCATCACTATCAACTGAGAATAAAGCAACAGGCGAAACTTCGGCGATACGTTGCAATCTTCCTTTTTGAAAAGCTAACTCTTCAGAGAGTTTCATACGCTCAGCTGCAGCGATTTCTGCAGCGTCAGTACCACGTCGGATTTCGTCCTGGAAAAGTGTGACCGAGGCCAGGGAATTTGCCAATTGTCTGTTCAAGATTTTGACGAAAGATTCGTAATCGGCATCATAAGGTCTCCTGGGGTTCACACCAATAACTAAAAAGCCCAAAGTATTTTCAGCATTAGTTGGCCTCAATGGCAATACCACAGCCTCTCGTGACGGCTCGCCAAACCCTCTCCAATTATATCCTCGTGTCAGGCCAACTGGGAGCATACTATCCGAGAGTGACAACAAAGTTGGTTGGCGTGTTTTCATGGCCTCTCTCAAGGCTGGCACATATCCTCCCAGATGTCTTTTTAGATCGAGTCTGCTTTGAGCGCTTACATGACCTTCTGGAACACCTAGTGAGCCTTCTAAGATAACCGATTTGATGCTAGTAGAACTATCAGAAGAAATTGAACCTCTCGACGATGTTGCATCATTCTCAATGTCATCGAGGACCGAGTAAAGCAAAACAAATGGAAAGTCATATTCGTTCTCGGCAAGACCGCCAAGCATCAATTTCCAAAAATCCGACACAGATTGAGCAAGAGCTGTTTCTTCGCCAACTTTCAAGAGTGTCCTCATCCTTCGATCACTCACTACCTTTTGGGTCGTCTCAAAAGGTGCGTTGTAAACACCCAGGAGCTCAGGGCTAGGGCCGGCTTTCCAGATGGGTGTCAAGCTCCAGGAGTAAAAAGTTTCCTCGACAAATCCTTGACGCTCCAGGGGCAACATTTGATCTGTCATGGCGATTCCTCTCCCTGTCCGTCTGCATTCATTGAATATCTCGCCGACCTCCTCCCAAATTTCTGCGAAAGGACCTCGAGCGCCTGTCCCCATCAAACGTGTATGCTTCTGACCAGCTACAGTCTCCGCGTAACTTTGATTGTACAATACGGTTAACTCTTCACCCCAGAAAATAGCAGCGGGGTGGGGATTGGCCATCACCATGTTCACGATCTGGCGGAATTCGGGTGACCAGCTGTTCATGGGACCTAAAGGTGTCGAAGACCAGTCCACACCTCGAGTGAAGACGATGTGATCAGAGAGATAACCTTCGGGACGCTCGATTGTCCAGTCTGCAACTGGAGACTCGGTGGTCCAATCTGAGGATGATCCCCCGACCATCTCACTCATAATGACATCTTCATTTTGATTTTGTGCGCCACTTGCCGGGCTGTTTAAATTTGACACTTGGACATCTTTTAAGGCTGCAATTGTCTTGTCGGAGAAGGTGGTGCTTAAAGTTCCTTTTTGGCTGTGAGGGTAATTACTAAATATAAGATCTCTCAACTCAACATCAATTTTGTTACCACAAATCAAAACCCATCTCTTCCGGATTGTGAATCCAGACCAGAGAAACCCATTGTATGAAAATGATTGGCCTGGGTAATCTTCACTGGTTTGTTTCTGGACGAAGTCCTTGATTAGAGATCTGAAGGTTGTAGAGGCAGGTCCCCCAGAATGAAGTGTTGGAGAAGTCTGTCCTTCAGAGTTTGGAGATATGGTACTCGTGAGAAGAATATTGGACTGGAAAGCTTTGTTCATGTATTCTGGATCCAAATTATCTCCAAAGGCATTATGGCGCAAAAGATCAAATATCAGAGTGGGTTTAGGGTCGAAATTTAGAAAGTCTGTAAGACCTATTGTATTGAGTTCTTCATATTCTCCTGGGGTATCAGATTCGGAATCAAGTAGATCTTCCTCATTGGCGCTTGATTGGCAATACTCGGCGTCTCGTAAAGGCGACTGTGTATGGGTTGGTGAATCAGACAGCATAAGTTTTTGGGCCTTCCTTGATTTGGGTGACATCGAATGTTTATGTATTTTTCAGAAATTCCGCAGGTCCATCAGCACAAACATGTAGAAGAGTCAGTTCCTTTGCCGACGCCCAATGTAAAATCGACAGGGAAGTATTTCGGCAGTGAATCTTTGTGGGTGTTGCTGGATTTGAGATGAAACTGCTAGGATCTTAACATATTGGTAGGCGGTCGGTTGGGTAGAGGTTTCGGTGGAGGTAGTAAGTGTATGTATAGGAGATCTTTGAAGCGAAGAGTGAATGTGGGTGGTTGGTGAAGGTAATGAGTGAGTATCGATGAGGAGTGATATACTGTTATTGATTATTCCTAGAATCTGTTTCAATAGGGTCGGGATATATCAAATGGATTAAAAGAAAGACGACAAGAAGAACAGTGTTTCTTAAGGCGATGAATAGTCAGAATCAACAGTCTTAAGTGTTTGCAAGCTAAGTGAACGATTGATTTAGACGATAAACCTTAGATGAATGGGAATTGAAATGAATTTGAAGCTATAGCTTCAATGTAGTGTGAAAAGAAGATGCATTCGAACAATAAATGAATGGATGGACGGATGGATGGATGGATAGATGGCATGTATGTGTGTATGTGTATGTGTATGGATGTATGTATGTATGTATGTATGTATGTATGTATGGGTGACTGAATGAATGAGGTTGAAGGCTCCTCGAAACCGTTCTCTTTTTGCTGTCGAATACTCGAAATACTCAGAATTGTTTCGATTCTCTTTTTGTTAACATTGGGATATTTCTCTTCTTTTCCTCTGTTCCTCTTTTCTCTCTTTACAAGTGGGCAAGAATGGATATTATTGATCACGATACGATTTCCCGATTAACAACCGTATGCTGAATTTTAAAGTCCCCCCTCCCTTTGAGAAACGTGTAGAAAAATAGAAAAAAAAAACCCTGGAGGGAAAGTTCCATAGGGTGAGTTTAGCGGCTACCTTGATGTTTCGATCAATCTAGACCCTCTGTAGTGATACATTAGGTGATCAACTTACAGAACCGAGAATTTGACTGTGCCACAACGGCATAAAAATTGGTCTGTCAGATGTGAAAGGAATTTTAAAGACCGAGAGAACCGAGTATGTGAACAGATAAATACCATCATTAGATGCATAGTAACTATTTGTTACATGGTTCAAAACTATGTATCTTTCAAAAGTACAAGAAAAGAAGGCGTTAGATAGTAGCATCAAAGCGAGGGTCCTACTCGAGTACTAACAAATTGACCAGGAACCGAAGCAACCCCTTCATCGGTAACAAACCGACAGAACCCTATCCAATACAAAGTCCAGAGCCTACAGAGCATGGAAAATTCTACATTGGCTACTATATCTAGTGTGTCTAGTACAAGGAACATGCTAGAATTCATACATGGCCGATATTGACCGAGACTTTTTCCAAGAGAAAGAAAAATTTATCAATTGTGATAGATATTCGTGCTCAACCCGAGGACAACACGTTGTTCCCTTAATTTGATATGCAACGCCACAGTAATACGATCCAATTCAATATCCAAACTTCAATCAGCAATGGATGATCTGAACTGCCGGCGCTGGAGCGGCGTAGCCCTAAGACGCTAATTACATATTGGGTACCTACACAAGTGCCACAAAGTGTAATCTGATTTGATTTTGTATATTTTTGATTGTGGTTTTGATCTTTTGTTATCACTTTCTTTCAATTACTGTACCACATGTTTAGCATGTGATTTAGATGATCTCTACTTCCTCTACTCATCCTATATTCAAGCCATGAGACGCTACTGAATAAGAATCAGGTCATAATTGCATTTTTGGCTTCAAAATTAGTGTAACGGTCTATTCAACGCTGCTCAGGCACATGCACTACTCACTGAGCACTATTTATGAGGGTGGCAGGTGCCGCCCAAGCTACCTAGCACCTAGCTAAATATCTAGGTATGTGCAGGAGAAAAAAGCTAAGGGTGTTTAGCTGCACCGCAATGTCTATCTATTAGTCCACTAGTCTTTGATGGGGGCTCGTATTAGGAAGAATTGGCTATAAAGATACCTAGACATCAAGAGGGTCAGAATGCTAGAATGATATTCTTTCCCAGTTCGAATCACAGTACTGTATTCCTAGCATTGGGAGTTTCTATTGGAATACAATATTCGCGGTTTCAGTTTTTCCTTCCTAGTGTTTTTCTCCAGATTGCATAAGGAGTGAAAACGGACGTGTGGTCCCATATATGCCGATCCATTACTTGGCATTTCTTATCGATGAAGGAATTTCTTATCATCAGCGCTTGATGCGGTTATGTTTCCTCTCGTTGGTGGGTGTACGGATTGAGGGGTAGCTAAAGAAAAAAGCGTTGGGTTAGAAGGTGCTGTGCATCAGGGAAAAACTTCATCGTGATTCCGGTTAATATCAATACATCAAGCCACGCTAGTATCTAGAGATATGTAAATCTATTTTAGACGATGAAGGATCAGGTACTTATTACTTTCTGATCGGTTTCGATAATTACTATGAGGGAATACTTAAATCTCAAAATGTGATTGGAGAGTACCATTTTGTGAAGATGGCTTCATCAGGTGACGACATTATCACGAGCAACTCCTATGCTATTTGCTCTTCACAACCCATAGATGGGGCAAGTTGTCTGAAATGTTGTATTGGATTCAATTTTTCAACATGAATAAGTCAAGTCAATGAGTTATTGGAGATAGAACTCATGTCCTGAGCAATCTTCAGTTCAACTCGTTGATCCTTTTTAGGCAACCATAACCTATGCATGTATGACCACGGCACAGCATGAGTCGTCTATGATATAAGTCCACTGAAATGAGTATTCTACTCTTTTATCCTTCTCTGTCACCCTCTCTTCCACCTTCTTTCACACACTTCATTACGCAGCACTGATATGGGAATTTGTCTTTCAAGAATACTAACAACGAACATCAAAACCTTAACCCCAATAAACCACAGTTCAACTATGGATAACCAGACCAGAAATAACCACTTTACCTTCGACTCTACCACTCCTGCCATTGATCTAGCCTTGCAACTCCCCACTCCACCCCCGATAAACATCCATCTCAAACCCACTACTCCCCGCCTCCAACTTCTCTCTGCATTCTATTCCGGTGTCATCCCCACCGAAATCCGCTCTCTAATTTTCTCCTACGCTCTCACTCCCACTCCAATCCCAAACACAGATTACGACCCCAACACCAATTACGCACGCCCAGGCTTCACATGCCGCACGCAACTGCACCTCTCCCTCCTCCAAACATGTCGACGTATCTACCTCGAAACCTACCATCTCCCACCCACCTCCATTCCGCACGTATTCTGGCACGCGCAACATCCCCCCTCTGCTAAGCCTCCCCGCAGCGAACACTCCTATTTCCGCCGTCTCCCAGACTACCAGCTCGCGCTCCTCAAATCCATCCATCTCCACACCCAACTCTACTGGCTCCAAGATTTTCTCCGTCCCCTAACTTCCGCACACTATCTCCAGAACATCACCCATCTCAAACTCACCATCCGAAGAGGCGACTGGTGGTGGAACGAGCGAAACGAAGCACTAGCCATCAATCCCTACCGCGGCAATGCCGATATCCCCAGCATGCGCGGAGACATGGAGCGCTCACGACGAGGCGAAGCGCTCGTATGGCAAGCGGGAAAATGGGGCACGTCGCTTGCGGGGTTCCCGCAGCTGGAAGTGCTAGAGATGGAATTTGAGACGAGTGAGGAGAAGAGAGAGGAATTGAAAATGATCGTGGAGTGGGCCCGGACGTGGAAATTCCCAATGGGGAGGAGAGGGGTGTTGAGTACGCGTAAACATACAAATGCGCGTGCGGGGGATGAAACCGAAAAAGGGGAGTTGGGGGATGTGAAGACGTGGGAGTGGAGAGGTAAGGCGGTTCATTGGAGTGATGTCTGTCCCTATTGTGTGGGTAATGCTTGTCAGCGGACGGAACCTGCGAAAGGGAAGAATGGGGATAAGTGTCGGGAAAGAAAAGGTTTGATGGAGAGGGGAGAAGGTCCTATGTTGGTTGTTATGGAGTTGAAATGGAAATTAAGAGGTCATCCAGTGGGAGAAGAAAGTGGGTTAGTTGGAGAGGAGGAGGATGACCAGATGGTGGATTCGGATGTGAGTAGTGATGATGAAGACGAGATGGACTGGGGAGAGGAGGATGAGGATTAAATGAAGAATACCAGGATAGTGATGATGGTTGGAATAGGCCTTCATACAAACCTATCAATGCACAAGGAACTCTTTTGAAATAAAATTTCCTTGAACGAACGGCATTATAGGAACACGTCTATAAGAAAGAAGCGCTGGTGAGATGATCAGAATACTATGTCAAGGACAGATGTGAGCGAATAGTATAACAAGTACCTGGTCGAGTCTTTGGAGTATCTCAGTACATCCATAGCAAGGCAATCTATCAAATTTGATTGAAACTTATATTCCTAGTCACAGACACAAATTAAGCCATTAAAAATAACAACCACCCCCTTCATCACCACTAACATCCACTCCCCAGCATTCCCTCCACTCCATCCTTCGCAACCATACTACACGTGCCCGTCGCATTCGCCGCCGTCACATTCTGCGCATACGCAACCATGAAATCATCAAACTCAATTCCATAGCACGGATACACATTACTACAACTAACACTCGCCGTTCTGTTTCCCTTCGCACCAGTCAAATATCCCGTGAAATTGCGGAACGTGATGTCCGAGATGAGAAATTTCGAAGTGCCGGTGTAGGAACCGTTGTTTCCGGAATCTTGGGAGATGCCGACTGCGATGGCGGCGCCTTCGATGTGGAAGTTTTCGAAGAGGAGAGAGCTTACGTTGCCCCTGGGTTTGGGTGTCAGTTTGAAGGGGAGAGGGGGAAGCATGAGGGAACATACCAGCCGCCGCCTCGGGGGAGACCTGCACTTTCGTATCCGCTTTGTGGAGCTTGGAAACCTATCCATGTTTTGATGTATGCGGAGTTGTGCATGTCAAGATTGTAGGAGATGATATTGACGTCTTTTACAGTAACGTTTACAACGGATGAGTCTTCGACGTATTGGCCTAGAGAACCAATTGCGATTCCGTTGCCGCCGTGGCATGTGACCTATTCATTAAGATTAGTTTGTGTGATTTTGAGTTGGTATATACTTAGGAGCGGAGGTGAAGACAAGAAGATATGAATAGTGAAAGAAAGGGATAGGTACATTTTGAACCCAAATATTATAAGATCTTGGTTTGATGGCAATACAATCGTCACCTCCCTGATACCAGAAATTGGTTAATTTGACGTTGTTCGCGTCCATAGTATCGAAGCCATCGGTATTCTGGACCCAGTTCGTTCCATATGGTACATTTACGGCGGTCGAGTTGGCGAGCATATCGTTGAACCACATGTTAGTACCGTTCATGATGTTGATTGCCCAGAGAGGAGAATCCTTTATCGAGACTGAATTTCCAGTACGCTTTGTTAGCTTGATGATCATGTATCGGAAGAGCAGAAGAGAATAAAGGTGACATACAATGCTCGACGAATACTTCACTAACGTTCCAGAAGACAAAAGGCATAGGTCGTCCTGGCTGCGTGACTGCTTGCTCGGCATTGTACCAAGCATTTCCATTGCCATTGATGCCACCAGTGCTTTTTCCACTGATATGAATACGATCTCCTGTAAAGACAACGCCAGCAGCGTGGTTTTGGAATGCGACAGGATAGGAATTATTTCGCCAATATGTAAGATTATCCGACAACTGTCCGATCATTAGCACACCTCTCGTGAGTGGAAGATAACCCAAACATACAGTCCAAATTCCTTGCCAATCAATCGTTACATCATAGATGATTGGGTTCAGTCTTGTTGCGATCCAGTACTCTTTATTCTTGGGAAATACGACGGTTCCGCCATGATTACAATCTGAAAATGCCTTAAGGATTTGAGGAGTATCGTCTGTATGGTTTCCGAGGGGATGAACCGTGCAAGTCCTATAATTGCTACGGGGAGGAGCTGGAACAACGTCAGAGCCACGATGTCCTTTCGCAGCTATGAGAGAGGAGAAAAGTGCTATTGTTGAGGTAATTATGAGACGCATCTTGGGCGAGAGAAAGAGTCGAGGAATGATATGAAATCTCACTATTCGAGTGCTTCAATGTGTATACAATATTTTACAATTGAAAACGGAGAAAAATCACCAAAACAAAGACTTCCAACAGCAGAAAACCAAGCAAGAGTATACAGATGAAGATATATTGAGAATATATACAAACATTTTCCGCATTACCAATGGCAGTATCAATGACGGTGTGTTGCATTCATCCGTGAGATCCATCCCTCCCCTAAGAAAAGCAATATCAACAAGCTCCTCAATTGGAGGTAAAATTCTTTTCAGGAACCTTAACTCATTCATCAGATCGCCACATAGAGAAGCTTTCCCCATGTTTTCCAGCTTGGAAGAGGGGTCCTGATGGTGGTCATCATCTGGGGTAAAAGAAATGTTCTTGCGGATTCGGGCAATGATGCACCGAATGTGGGGTTTCTTGACTTTGAGTGATTCGGAGTCAATTTGGTCAATGATCACCGCTCATTTGTAATGTGATTTCTGAAGCATGAGATATTGAAGCTATTCCCAAATGTGAGAAAATAGTTGTTGAACTGAAAATTGAATCTTGTTAATTTATAGTTAGGTAGGTAGGTAGATGATGGTACTAACATTAGTGCCAGTAGATAGATGGTTTTGGTGGGATATAATCACCCCACCATAAGCTTTGAATTGTTCAATTGAGCTTCAATCAATGCGTCATCCATCAACTTTCACAACGAACTAAGAGCCAACTGCCATAATCTCGCCACTTGTTGTGTCCATAAAGCTACGATATATACTCATCTAGTATTCATCTCAACCGTCAACGACTAGAAATAAATCATTCAAAATAGCTTCCAAAGCCTCTGCACGACTTTTGCGTCTCGCTCGCACAATGTCTACATCAACCACCACCCCAGCATCCATCGGTCAAGCTCCATGGCGTCCTCTTTTCCTTTCCCATCTCTCCAAGATGGATTCCCCGGAATTTGTTCTCTCATCATTACAACCAAGTAATGATAAGGATTCTCCTACTCCTTATCTTCCTCGAGCTCGTTATTGTGTCTACAGAGGAATGTGGGCCGAGCTTCCAGAGAACAAACACAATGAAGCTCCTATGAATGATCGAGTTTACGAGAGTGATCTTCCAACCTTTACCACAGATGTGCGTATGGAGAAGGTCCCCCAATTTTTTGCTAGTTCACAGGGTCATGGAGAGGTAGAACAGAGTCAGGGTAGTGGGGGTGGTGGACCTGTTGAAGCAGTTTTCTGGATTAAAGAAGTCATGACTCAATGGAGAGTGAAGGGAGAGGCTTATATCGTAGGTCAAGACATTGAAGGAAGCGGTCAAGAATCAAGTGGAACACGAACTGTAAAGACAAAGATCGGAGAGAGAATGAGAGTTGTGAAGGAAGATGGAAAAGAAGGTTGGAGTTGGGGAAAAGAGCTTACTGCACATTTTGGCAATATTAGCCCGGGAATGAGAGGTAAAGAAAACATAGAAATTGGATGAATATTATGACTAACTTTCAATCTATAGGTTCTTTCAAAAACCCTATACCTGGAACACCCGTTTCGCAGCAACCAAGCGATTCAAATTGGAAATTGGGTCAAAAAGTCACTGATTTGAATGATGAAGCTTCCAGAAAGAATTTCAGGGTTGTGATTATCAAACCTGTGGAGATCGAACAACTTGATTTGAGTGAACCTGATAAAGCAAGGAGATGGAGATTTACTTACGTCGGCCCTGATGGAGATGCTGGAAAGGGAGGAGAGATCATTGGGGAATGGAAGAAGGAAGAGCTTTGGCCATAAATTATCACTTAGAGCTTCGGCTCGGCAAAATGACATTGCGGCAGATGTTAATACCGTGCGGAGCAGAGCTGCAATAAAAATTTCAATTCAAGCCTTCCTTTTTTCTTTCTTTTTCCTTGAAACTCCATAGAGATCATAATTATCTTAAATCTAGCTTCCTGTGGCTGGTGGTTGGTGGTTGGGTACGAAATACAATACCTCACAAAACAGCGGTAAGTTTGCCGCACACAATTTGAATGCTCGTAAGCTTTCACATTAACCGGGATTTTCGGACTCCCTAACCAATTCGAATTCATTTAAGTATCATTTCCCACCATTTCCACCCATGTATCAAACACTTGAGTGGTTTTCTCATAATCCATGCATCAAAAAAGACGATGGCGGACGTTTTCTGCATAAAGCACGTGTGACAAGGAACGGGAAGAGTCAAACTAAAAATCTCTGGTCTTCCCCAGCTGGCCCTGTCCTGGTTAATAGACTAAAAAAACTAAAAGCCACGAGACACGATGGTGACATTAATGCTTCTAGTCTAATTCTCGAAATGCCTCACCGTCTGAAAATGAACCGGATCGGGCAGAATGGATTCCCCGGGAGGGGTAGAGGAGATGATAGGAAGCCCTATATTGACAGAGCTTTTTACTCCGTGTAGGTATTCTGTAGTCTCTAATGGAGAAAACCTTTTAAATGTATTAGAGTGAGGCGGACTCATTTCTCGACACAATGAAGCTAGCTATCATGTAGTGGTATTTATTATTCAGGTAGATCAACGTAACACTGTATTGCGGCTAAAGGAACATACATTTTCACGTCCCTAGGTGATTATGTAGTCAAAAGAGTATGGACTCGTGTAAAAGCCCGAATAGTAGCTAGGTATTCTTCCGCAATCAAAAGAAGTTTGGTGATATGTTTTCCGCGTGAGATCTAACGAGGGGTTGTGTTGTAAATAGGCATTTTGCAACGCATTAATGACGAGGGGGGTATAAGCAGAAGACAGGAAATGTATGAGGACAAAGTAGGTAGGTATACGATGACATTAAGGTTCCGAGGTAAATAAGAAAACCAACAATTTTTCCCAACTATGGATGCAGTAAAAGACGAAGAGGGAAATGGAGGCTGGGAAGGGTTTGGTAAGGGTCGAAGACCTATCATAGAGATTTGAAATTGAACATCTATTTCTCGAATAGGGAAATCCTCTAGTCCACATCAACGCGGCAGGATTGTTCGAAGCACGATTAGCAGTTGCTCTGGAAAAAAAGATGGTTGGTTGCAAGGACTGAATACCTATCAGAATATAAGAATCAGATTATCGATATTCGAAAGGCAAATTCCTTTAAGAAAACAATCTCCTTCATCCACACTGGCACCGCAGCAGAAACCATAACAAACGATATCAGTTCGTCTGCACCTTCCCGAGGTATAAGTTACATACATAGCAATATGGGTCTATCAGATTGTTATAAAGGTACCGACAGCTTGGTCGAAATGAAAAAGTGATACGATTTTGAAAGACATAACCGCTCGGTGAACTTCATTTGCTCTCTTGCGTTGTATCATTACGTGTTCTGTGACATTCTTTGATTTCCCATTTTCGTATTCTTAATACGAAATACATGAAACTTGATGTGCGTTCTGAATACTGATCACGATTTCAAATGAAGCTTCAGGGAAGATATCATCTTGTAAGAGTTCTAACGGCTTGAGCCGTATGTTGCCTCCAATTATAATTCATCATACCGTTTCTTCTTCTTTATGCAGGAAATACCTTCGTTTTGCTTCAATATTGTTTGCTAATTATGTATAAGTTATACAATGGAAATGAATTGGATGATTCGCTTATTGATTTTTGACACTGACAATGAACTTGAATAATGAAGGGGTCCACAGTCTACAGTCCACAGATCCGAAAAAATCCCTGAATGTCATTAGCGTTCGAATCCGATGTACCAGGATTAAGTTTACGCCATTTCATTGAAGACGGCTTCATCTAATCACACCCTACCATACATTTCATACCACACCCACCAACCACACTTATACATACTCTCAAGGTCGGTCTGCATCAAAGTAAAAAAAAAGTAAAATTAATTGAACAAAACAAATCATCACACAATACCTTTTCACTATCCTATATAAGGTTACAAGTAAGTTGAACTATAGTTTCATGCAATAATATTCTTATAGATATAAGTCGGTATCCGCATCCTCTTATAATCGCCTGTTCAAACTTGCATGCAAGTAGTGTGAGCAGTTAGTCCGAGATACATATTGGATACTCCATATCTATATCCTTCATTTACAGATCACGCTCCTGGTTAATAAAGTCCTTCGGATCTTGTAATTGAAGGAAAGAGATTAGAATCACTTTACTTCGATCTCCTCTCCTATACTCCACGCAAAGAGTCGCACGCATTGTCCAACTGTTTATTTACTTATTCCCCATTATGACGCAGTGATGATGGTACTAGTATGATGTCCATTGACTTCCTTAACTACCTCGAAGCTTGCAATCCTCGAATCAGACAAAATATATTCTTTACCACAACCAATATACTCCAAATAATCCTATCCACACTCAAAACGCTCTTACCAAATCATTTCTAACTTACATTGATCCGAATTCATCATGACGACATTTTCGACATTGGATGCGTTGACGAGTCTAACCCAATCCATACCGGATTGGAATAAACGACTAGACGACTTAAACGGCCAAATAGCTTTACGACAAATCGAGCTTGCACGCTTGACCGATCACAAACCTGCACGCTCCGTGAAAAATAAAGGTTCTACCGAGTCCCTACGACCCAAAGATGGCGAAGAAGCCATCACCAAATCCGAAAAGCCCGAGCAAACCCCCTCATCCCCCATCGGCTCCCCAAAATCCGCACAAAATGGTTTCTCCTCCGAAGCCCGACCCAATTCCCCATCCGTAGCTCGAGCTGCTGCTGCCGCCGCCCTTGAATACAATCAGTCCCCATCTCAAGCAGCCCCCCAATCGCCCGAGCCCCTTACTCCCCGAGCATCTCCTAACGCTCTAACTCGACAATCTTCTCAACCTACACCCCCTACGGAACCCCTACCACGATCCCCCGCCGTCCTTCGAAAACGCAAAACGGAATCCCTCGCTTCGGGAAACTCTCACGCCCCAAAATACAGAACCAGATCCATGATCATAGTATACTACGACAGCGCGGTCCAGACCGCTTTTGAAGAACTCGTCAAATTTGTGAGCGGAAATCGGAATGCAATGAGAAAGGGAAAAATGGCCGCCAAAATGGCAGAAATGAGACGAGCTGCTGAAATGGAAGCCGAGGAAGAAAGCGATGATGAATCGGAATCCGAGGCTTCAAAAGTTCTAGGTAGTGCGTTGCTCAAGCCTTCGTTGCAACCTCAAGCGGGCTCGGACTCAAATTTCAATGGGAAAAATGGAGATACTCGAGCGGGAGCAAAACTCAAATTCCCATCGTCGAGAAACATGGGTTCGACTCGCGATCGCAAGAATATTGGAAATACGATGAATGTATTACGAGGGTATCGCCGAGCGGGCGGGGGA
This sequence comes from Botrytis paeoniae, assembly GCA_004786145.1. Classification (NCBI taxonomy): domain Eukaryota; kingdom Fungi; phylum Ascomycota; class Leotiomycetes; order Helotiales; family Sclerotiniaceae; genus Botrytis; species Botrytis paeoniae. The sequence goes on from PQXI01000113.1 coordinate 16,877, forward strand.
ATCGAAGGAGCGGGAGGAAATTCCCCCGATATATTTGACGAACTCGACAAGGGACTCGAATGGTGTCAAGGACAGTGCGAACACGCTGCTCACCAATTCCTCCGCGATGGAGAGTGCAGTACGGAGATTGAGAATATCAAAAGGAGACTGGGAGAAGTAAAGGAGATTGCGGAGAGGAAGATTGAGAAGTTGAGAGCGGAGGAGGCGTTGCAATTGGAGCTGGAAAAGAAAAATGATGTTCCTAAAGAGGATCTACTTGTTAATGGATCGAAATCTATTCCAGAAATAACTCCTGTCTCTAATGGACCAGTGGAGTTGGAGGTGGATGATGCGATGGAAGTGGATGATGACGATGATGATGATGATGATGATAATGACAGTTTTGATCCGAGGAAATTGATCTTTAAGCGATCGGGAGATAGGATGCCCTGATCGTTTGGATTTGCATGGTGAATTTCTCTAGAAACATTGGAGTTGTCTTTTTTGAAAACATCCGTTGAATCGAGAATCTTTGGGCTGGCGTAAGGATTGCTTCTTACCTATCGCATGGAATATATGGCGTGAAAAAGTATGCAGATAGGATTGCAAAAGTTCGTCCTTTTCAACGGTGCGTAGCATGGATATTCTAGATCTGATGCTTGAGATCTAGTCTTTTGAGTTGGATGGATGGACCTGATGAATATGTGAATGACTATAGTCATTCACTTGGATTAGCATTGGGATGGAAAGGACATTCATTGATCTTACACAGACACCAGAAGGGGGTTGAATATATTTGGACATAATCTAATATATCAATCTCACTAATTATATCATATCGCGTTTCACGTCATTTTCTGGAATAATAAGTTCTTGTGCAGTATAGAGCAGGGCAATGCTCATTCATCTATTTTTATAAGTGTAAATCATGCGTGGTATCATACACGAGGTCTGTTGGTAGCTACGTGACTTGTTATCTCTTAACTTCCATACACCCTAATGCTCTCAATTGTGCAATTTGTCGTTTGGATTGCTTGTACACTTTATCTAATGATAGCTCCAGCCAAAGACTTAACCTTGCAAACACCACCACTCACAGTAACCAATTTTCCAACACCAGTTTTGGCATCCTCTCCTTCCTTACTCAACTCCTTTACAACACCCGCGTCAAATGCAGCTTCTAAATCTGCAGTTGTGGTGAAACCTGGCTGGATCATCTCCCAAACCTTCTTCTTTGGGTTCAAAACACCCTCGGGTTCTCCCTGCCATCCCTCGAAGAAAACTCGTTCTCCAGCCTTGGCTTCAGCTGGGGGAGTAACAAGTTCGACTGGGCCGGCGTGGTGATCTTCTTCTCCTTCCTTGAGTCTGGGAGAGGCGGCTAAGACCATGGCGCATGATTTAATACCACGCATCTTGACGGGTTTGAGGTTGCAAACAACTACTACCTTGCGACCTTGCATTTCTTCAAGAGGGACAAGACCGTTAAGACCAGAGCAGACAGTTCGCACAACTTGTCCTTCATATTCAGATGTATCATCGGTTCCGGGCTTGTCACCCATAGCAATGGTGGAGACAAACAGAGAGTCGGCCTCGGGATGCTTGATAGCTTTGAGAATGTGACCAACACGGAGATCAATCAAACATGGAGAAAGAGGGGCAGATGGAGCAGGAGCCTTTTGAGGTTTTGAAGCCTTCTCTTTCTTCTCCTTCTTTTGTCTAGGAAATTGTGGTTGTTCGCCAGTTACAGCAGCAACAATTGTATCTTTTGCCTCTGTAACCTTTTCGGCAACTTGAGCTACAACTCCCTTGTCGCTCTTTTCCTTGCTTCGATCTGCCAATTCCTTTTGTTCACCTCCTACGGCGGCAGCAGCAGCAGCAGCTTTCTCTTTCTTCAATCGCTCCTTCTCGGCCTTGGCATCAACAGGAGGCTTAACATATAGGATCTCCTCAGCATCAACCTTAACTTTCTTATCTTCCTCAATATTCAGTCCAAAAATCGGTGAATTCTGCACAAAATCCACATGGCGCACAATATTAGGATGACCCTTCTCACCCGTTCGTTCCTCGCTGCTCCATTTTGCGACCTGTGGTGCCAAACTCTCGTAGATAGCGATATCGGCAGACGAAGGCTTGGAGCCGAGGAGAGTGGTGCGGGATGCTAAATGAGTGTTGAGAGAATCGAGGAGAGAGGGGGTTTCGGAGCTGGAGGTCTTGAGACGTTCAGAAGTGAGCGTCCATTGTTTGAGCTCGGTTTCCTCGGCGGGTGTGTATTTGATGGAGGAGAAGCTGGCCATGGTTCTGAAAAATTGAGTATTTGCCCTGGTGATGGCACGGGTGATGAGGCGTGGAGAATACAGTTTGGAAATTGGTTTGGAGGGGTTGAGAGGGTGGTTTGTTGGGTTTGTTTTTTTAAGTCATTCGTCAAGGGAAATTTCTATTTTACCCCACCATTCTTTATCGTCTTACGATAGGAGGATAGCTCGAGGACAGCGAGGATAGCTCACTCTGAACGAAAAAACGGGCACACCAAAATTCTATACCTCAATCAAAATTTGATATCAAAACAACAACTCAAGATAGTTTCTTCAAATTGTTAGTAATGACTATTCATTAGTTTATAATCTTATCAAATAATTTAAAAAGAATTCAAATTACAAAATCAAATTAATACTGGATTTTGAAAAAGATTCATTTTCAGAATTTCGTCTATTTTTGCGGGTTTGGTGTTCGGGTTTTTCTGGCCGTCGCGAGAGGATACGGTAGGTACTCGTAACTCGATGTATTAGACGAGAGAGATATATCCAAATGACATGCTCTTTTCAATAATCGAGATCAATTCAAATAATCATCATTTTAATTGAAAAATTGAGTAGAAATATCAAGAAACTTTGTTTCTCATTGTCTCTCTGTCTTTCTGGTATTCGAGTGGATATCGATATCTACATCTCCTATCAAAATATCAGATTCTTCAGCAACTTATTTATTCTCAATTAAGTGATTGAGTACGAGTTTTTCGTCTGACCCTCTTCTTTGTTCCATACCTACCATCACCAAACCCGTTCCCTTCTCACAATCTCGAGATTCAAAACATACTTAACCATCTGTTGAAAATTTCTCTCTCTCCATCAAGTAATATATCATGATATCGCAAGCGTCCATATCTAAGTTTATTACTATACTCTGGTTAATCAGACACAATATAAATAACAAACCCATACACAGATTATCAAACCCATCCTCGATATCCCCCCCTCTCATGTACATTTCTCAAATCACCCCCCTCCCCAAGCTTCACTAGATATCCTTTCTCCGAAATATAAATACACACATACATACATGCACACATATTCCACGATATCTCGAAATTATCCCAGGAAAATCGGGAGATCCTGCATCTTTAAATACTACAAATCGTCAATAATCAGAGGATATGAATGAATACTTACCTCACACATATGTTGCAACCGGCAGATAATGTTACTCGAGTCTCGACTGGTGTGCTGCATAGTTACAAATAGAGAGGGTTTGTTTAAGTACAAGTATAGCGCGGGGTATAGCTGTATATCTTGATTTGTTATGGGTTCGGTGGACTAAATTTCACGATGTTGGATTCATGTGGTGTTGAAGACTTGAAGTGTGGATATATACGCTATATGTAATATGTAATGATCTTAGTATCGTACTTACAGTATATCCCCTCACTTTCTCTGAGATTGACTCTATAAAGTGTTACGAGACTCGGGAAGCTGTTGTTGGTATATTTGTGCGCCTGGATGCTGTTTGATATCCATCAGAGTAGTTATATTACGATCCTAGTTTAAAGTGTTTGCTATGGGCTTGGTAGATCGTATTGAGAATCATGTCAATCAAGAGATAGATGAGCAGGCATAGATAAATACATTTTTGATTTCAAAAACTATGTAATAAGTGTTATATATTTCATTTCCAGTCCCCCTACGAGAAGAAGCAAGAGACATGCATAACCTCATCTCTCAATACATACCCTCATCTCTTCATGCCCATGCCCATCTCCATCCATCTACACAAGCAACGTTCCATACAATCCACCATCCTCCACTCTCGCGCCGTCCATTTCCCCCTTAACACCCAACAATTTCACATTACCCCATTTCGCCAGGAAAGATTTAATCTGATCCATCGTCTCCGTATCATCTCTAACCAGCAGAACAATCGCATCATAGCCTCCGGCACCAGGAACTACACCCCCAATTACCCCGTCCACATTCTCAATGACGTCATCTAGCAATTTCGTTTGCTCTTCAGGTTCAATCGGAACTCCTGAAAGGCTACCCATCTCTCTGATTTTTTCTCGAATAGCCGAGAATGCAGGGCCAGCTGCACTAATATCATTACCCGAAGAGAGAATCTCTGCCAACTTTTCATTTCGCGATTGTAATTCATCCCATAATTCTTTCGAGACGACGGGATCACGTTTTCGCCATTCGAGAACCTTTTTTACCATTCCGACGGTTTGGGATCCACAATCTACGTCGCACATGACGAGAGCCATACCTTTGGGGATGGTGATTTTGCCTTTTTCGATTTGGGTGTCCCATTTTTGAGGGGCGGTGTCTTCAACTGAAGCTTTGACGCGGGCGGAGAAACCTGGGGAGCCTGGTTCGCCGAGGGAAGAGAGGATAGAGGGGGAAAAGCGACGGTAGAGGGAGGTGCCGTAGACGGCTGTTGCAATGTCGAAACCTGAGCCGACTTTTCCTTGGGCTGCACAATGGGCTGCTTGGGCTAGATTGTGGAGTTGAGATTGGCCTTCTTTGGTATTGAGAGAAAATTTTGAGGAGGGAAGATAATGGGAGAGAATTGCACCGGTGAAAGCAGTCACCAAGGCTGCAGAAGAGCCGAGACCGGTCTTATGGGCATCTTCGAGACGGACCCCAAAGTCCAGGAATTGATGGTGTGCATCTGAGGCAATGGCTTTGGTCGACGGGTTGGAGTAGTAATCTTTGTCAGCTAGTATTGTGATGGAGGTTGGTTTGATAGTAGTAGATGGAAGAACGGAAGAGATGTAGGTTAGTGCGTAAAGTAATGCTGTTTCTACGAATGGATTTCGAGAAACTGATGCTGATGGAGAGCTAGAAAGATTACGAAATGAGCAAACATGATCGTCAAGAAGGAAAGAAACATATCTTACCCTTTTAATTGGGTGACTTCAATACCCCCATCATCCTTACTCAAGTGAAATCCATAATTCCAAGCTGCTTCCCGGAATTGAGGACTTTTTACAATAATATCCGAAAGCTGAACACCAGAAGTAGTCTCGATATCTTGAACCAGCACATGAATTCGGGCACTAAGACCAAATACCAAGGCGGTATAATCACGATCCAATACTAGATAACCTCCTGCTAAGAAGACCTTGCCCGGTGCCGATACGGCAGTGATACGATTAGTCATCCTGTTCTTTGATGATGATGGACTGGACTGAATGATTTAGTCAGCGAATGTATAAGCCGGGAAATGTGACAATTGCGGCGAATGTACAGTACAAGCTGGGATCAGAGTCAAAGTGACAAAATGTCATTAGTATGAGGTTTAAGTGAGTCAATGGCCAACGGAATCAAATTCGGCAAACTGTCCAAGAATGGGATTTGAAAAGTTTAAGGTTTTTGATACCCCATATTAAAGGATCCGCTTAAAAGGATCCGCTTTAATGTCTCCACATGAATAAAGAGGATCACGAATTGCGAGTTTTTTTCTTCTCTGCAGATTGTAGTTGACTTCACTGGGCTGAGGATCTTTAGATATGATTGGTTCCCACTTGTGGAGTTTGAGTTCTGAATAGCTTCTCTTTGGTTCCATGGGAATTTTATCCATAATTGATGTCGCTAATTGATCGATCACGTACTTTGAATACGATACGCATATCAATCACATCAACATACTTTGTAGTGCGTTATCGCAATGCAGACTAGATAGATGTGAGAAGCGTTATCGTAGCATGAGATGAGCCACCACCAGAATCATGTAGATACTAGGAAATAGCTTGTAATTGCTTGAGTCTGTTTCAATGATGATTAAATGGAATACCGGTATGTCATTTGAGGGAGTTTCCGCGTAATGCCTCACTCGAGTCTAGATTGTACCTGGGAGTTGATGACAGATTACTTCATTGACAATTTGACAATGTGGCATAACAGGAAGGAGGCAGATAGGTAGACCAAGTAATAATGCTGACGTACAATGCAACTGTAAGATTTGTATGATATTCCAGGTTAAAGGTTGTCTTGGAGATTCCTCTTCTTCCGGTTCCGTCTCTCCTACATGAACACCCCGCGGTCCCGAGTAATCAATTCACCTGTCGTTCTTGGATCTTCGGACTATTCTATCTTCCGATCCCATAAGCCGGTGAACTTGTGAGATTGTTGTTGATCTCATGTACGAATTAGAGTACGAATTGCTAGGTCGAGGAGATGATTGTCAAGGTACCTTTTTTTGATCTGTTAAATCCGTCTCCGTCCGCTCGTGAAAGGAACGGGTATAACATGACAGACATCTGAACCAATCATATTCAAGCAGACCGCGTGGAGTAGGTCAACGCTAGAATTAGACCCGCGTTCTTGGATTTAACTCTGATGCGCTTTACCCAAAGAGTCTTAATTCACTCATGGATAAGCTGGGATCATACCGGGATTATACAGATATTTTACGGGAATGGAGTCACATTTTATCGAATTTTTAACATTTTCTATATTTTCTATGCCGAAAGATTCTCGTAGGGTTGGAAGGAGAATGCGAGAAGGAAGTGAGTGGAAGGCTTTTGACGCGCGCACAAAATTCCATTTCAGCCCTGATCCGAATTTTTGAATGCGATAATAATCTTAAATCTTAAAAAGGAAAGAGAAAGGTTGAACAAATCAAATTCATTCCATTCTCTTGATTTATCCCGTCTTTTATTCGTTTGAGTCTTTTGATATACTCGTTCACCAAAGAAACACTACCTGGTATCTAGGTCCAAGCATTCAAACATCCTTCACCTGCATGTGAAGTTGATCATCCGAAGGCACCGACTACAATATCAAATCAATTCGTCATCTACTTCACCTGAAGGCTTGCTTACCCTAGTGGGAAAAAAAGTTATACCTACTATATTTTATTATCTTACATCCTTCAATTTCGATACCTTACACATCAAACAGTCTTAGGTTTTTTTTATCTTTCAGAAACGCCACCCTTCAAGCTCATTCAGAAGAGAGTCGGAAATTCTGGACTTTTTTGAACTCGAATATCAAAGTCACTTTCTCTACTCTACCCCAAATTCTCCCCTCCAAAACTCAAACAGCGCGTTTGCTTGACGGCATAGCTGTCAAATGAACCTGCGATTGTTGAATTTTTGAGATTTTAAGTAAGGTTTCCTAGTACCCTTCCTCTCGTTTTCAATTCATACAATACAAACTCCGAGTCATACTATAACTTCTTGCGCATTTGTGCGAAGAAAGTTTCAATACTGAAGTAGTAGGAAGCTGACATAAACTTCTTGATAGTCTCCTCTCAACCAATCCTGAGAGGTCAAACCATCCCTAAATGCCCATCTACAACAGTCTATATTCGAATCTTGCACGTCAAGGTTTTGCAAAATCAGTTACTCACGGTTACGCTCAATCAGTCGTTGCCGCGACTCACCCTCAAGCTTTAGCAAACCAGAACCGATCTGGTCGAGGATTACAACGTCGAACTAGCAAGCTTGGCCACCTACCAACTTATACCTTTCAGAATGCTTTTCATACAAGCTCCAATTCGACTGGTACGACCGTCGTGCAGGATAGACCAGAAGGATTAGAAATATTATCAGATGCCTGGAAGGCAAATGAATTAGCGAAGGAGGAGAAGAAAGCTCAATTCCCAAAATGCATCGAATGGAAACCAGCTTCTATTCAGGTAGATGGAGAGGGAAAGAGCAATGTTGTTGCTAGTGATGCGACAAAGGATACCCCTAAGCAGTTCGAGAGGTCTTATAGTACTAGTGCAGTAGATGATATCAAGCAAGTTCATTTTGAGGACGAGGAAGAAGCTGCCTTGGCAAAAATTGATGCGGCGATCGAAAAGGAAATTCAATCAAGAGAGAATCAAGCTGCATTTGAGGCGGAATTGAGTGTTGTTGCAGCACGTGTACCGACACCTCCTATTGCGCCAGTTCAGTCGCCTGCTCTCACAGTCGAGACTAACTTTGAGAAATCGGAACGTTCGCGATCACCTGTTAGCTCTACAACATCAGCCACCTCAGCTTCCGACCTTCAATCAATGAGCTATGCCGAACATCTCACCAAACTTGCGGAAAGCGGCAGACACGCTGAAATTCCCGCAGTATTTGAGGCTATGCTTGTCGGTGGTATCAAACCAACGGCAACTGCATACAACGCTCTTCTTGATGCCGCTATTCATCTACCTGCTGATCAGATTCAAATCGTTCCAAAGGCACTTGACGTTTATTCTGATATGCTCAGACGAAAGGTCTCGCCAGATACTGCGACATACAATACACTTATCAAATTGATTGCTTCTCGATCCATTACTGTAACTTCATTGAAACAGACATTGGAAGAGAAACGTGTTAGATTTGGTGGAATGGAAGAACCTGGCAAGTTTATGTTTGCTTCTAATGAATTGGAGTTTGCTATCCTTGCCGAAGATGACAGGTTAGATCTTGCCATCAGGTTGTTTGATGCATCAATCTCGTACCACACGGATCGTTCATTCCCAGCAGAGACTTATCATCAGCTCATTTCTGCCTGTGCTGATGCTGGTCGCGTCCCAGATATGGTACGATTGTATGAGCATATGGAGACTAGCAAGGTTGTACCATTGGCTGCTACTTTTCCACACATGATCAAAGGGTTTACCAAATCAGGTGATTTAAGTAGTGCTGTCGAATGTTACAATGAGTACAAAGAGTTGGCCGTCGCAGATGATAGTGGCAAACTTCAACTGTCTGATCGTCAAGACGCACAAATCTACGCCTCTGTTGTTAGAGCTTACGTCACTTCCGATAAAATGGAAGGTGCCATGAAGTTCTACAATAGAATTGTTGAAGGATACGGAGAAAATGTTGAGGCCTTCAGAGATGTACTTATTGATGAAGGTTTTGTCCAGGGTCTTCTTGAGCGCAATATGTTGACTGATGCTCTTAGCTGGGCTGAAGGTCTTCAACCTACCACCAAGTCTATGGTAATGAGCACAATCTCAATGCATGCTGCCGACAAAGGAGAAAGATCTGTTGCTGTCGCTGCTTTCTCTCACGTCAATCCCGATCCAACTATTGCCAAGCCAACTATGGCATTGTTGGCTTTGAGTGTTCGCAGTGGTGATGTCGCTGCTGCTCAAAGATATTGGGGTATCCTCACTGCCGCGGAAATGCCTGTGTCATCCGCCTTCATTGAACCAACTGCCATGTTCGCTGTGGCTATGATTGGCTCCGGACAGGTTCTCGAGGGTCTCACACAATCTGAGCAAATGTTCTCAAGAATTAGAGAATCTGCTATCGATGTAAATTCTCACCTGGCTGATGAGATTGAGGAAGGTGTTGAGTTCATTGCCCGATTCATGAAGTCACATGGTATTGTCGATCCCCGCGACGCAGCAGTGGCCGAAGCTATGTATCAACAAAGCTTTCAACCTGCTGTATATATTGCACCACCTACATTCGAGGATACTTTTGATCCATATGCCGCTTCTACCGATTTCAAAGGCTCAGCTCTTATCGCCGATGAACTTGAGAGAGGTGCTGGTCGTGGTAAAGCATCTAAACTTAATGACGCCATGGGAAGATTCAGAAATATGCGTCGCTCTGGTCGTCATCCAAGATACATTACTTATGCTAAGTTAATTTCTGCTGCTGCTCGCGAGGAAAGAATGCCTTTGGTCAATGATATACTTGGTATGGCACGATCTGATGTACCTTTACTTGTACAATATCCTATCGTTCGATATGGTTGGGTCTCAATCCTCGACGCTATGGTTGGTGCTTGTCTGACTCTTGGAAACCGCAACCTTGCTGCCCAATATCATCAAGAACTTCTCGACATGGGTGCTGCACCAACAGCGAACACTTTCGGTCTTTACATCACCACTTTGAAGGAATCAACCAAGACTTTTGATGAAGCTTCAGAAGCCGTCAAGATCTTCCACCGTGCCAAGACTGAAGGTGTTGAACCTTCATCCTTCTTGTATAATGCTCTCATTGGTAAACTCGGAAAGGCTCGTCGTATTGATGATTGTCTCTTTTACTTTGCCGAGATGCGCGCTCTTGGTATTCGCCCAACAAGTGTTACTTATGGTACAATCGTCAATGCTCTTTGCCGTGTTAGCGATGAAAAGTTTGCCGAGGAATTGTTCGAAGAAATGGAAGCTATGCCAAACTACAAGGCTAGACCCGCTCCATACAACAGCTTGATGCAATTTTTCCTTACTACCAAGCGTGATAAGACAAAGGTTCTCGCATACTACGAACGAATGAAGTCCAAGGGTATTCAACCAACCAATCACACTTACAAGTTACTTGTCGATACTCATGCAACTCTCGAACCTGTTGATATGTCGGCCGCTGAAGCCATTCTCGATACTATTCGTAGCAATGGCGAGAAGCCAGAAGCTGTTCACTACTCTTCATTGATCCACGCCAAGGGTTGTGTTATGCATGATATGGAAGGTGCTCGAAAGGTTTTCGATTCCGTTATGACTGACTCCTCTATTCGTCCTCAAGCATGTCTCTATCAAGCCTTGTTTGAATCTATGGTCGCTAACCACAACGTCGCTGATACCGAATCCGTTCTCGCCGATATGTCTGCTAGGGGTGTCGCAATGACTCCATATATTGCCAATACTCTTATCCATGGTTGGGCCAATGAGCGCAATATTGAGAAGAGCAAATCGATATTCGCAACTGTCGGGAGAGAAAAGAGAGAGCCAAGTACATACGAAGCAATGACTAGAGCTTATCTTGCTGTTGAGGATAGAGAAAGCGCTAAGGATGTTGTTCAGGAAATGCTTAGCAGAGGATACCCAGGAGCTGTTTCTAACAAGATTCTCGAATTGCTTGGTGGTGGTCATGTCGAAACTTCTTAAGTAGCACTTGATCGCATTCGCTTAGTTTCGACACTTTAGTCTGTTCTTTGGTTCGAGCTCTTCGACTCGAGTCTCCCGGTTGTCTCTATTTCGCACTTCACGATACCTCTTTTCTTTTGTTCAAGTATGTTATGATACCCGTGCAATGGCACATCCAAATGATGATGGTGGATTATGGGTATCAAGGTCTTGGTTAGCAGTTGAGCTTGCTTGCTTGCATTCTTGCATTCTGCTTCAGCTGGCTGGTCAGACTTAGAATCTTCTTTTCCTATGTTCGTTTTATTAGATGATAAAATATCCGAATTCTTTTGAGATTGTAGAGTTTTTATCATTATAAGCATTCTACGATGTCGAGATCTGGATAATGGCGTTTTTGAGAATATGGGGTGGAATTCAGTGTGCTATTTTTTTAGCTAGTGGTAGCATGGCGTTTTGGAGGCGAGGCGAGGGAATGGAATGAAATATATGGATGCATGGTGTATAGGACACGGACATGCATGCATCAAAAGATAAATCTCAACTCTTTATACAGAAATCAGAAGGTGGATGGGGGAAAGGAAACGAGCGAGTAGTTATGACAGTGGGGTTTTCCTTGGATGAAACCGGGAATTTACTTACCTACCTACCTAGCTGGCTTGGCTTGGCTTGCCGATGATGATGATGGATATATTACAGATACATATTAGATACATATGTAATAATAAAATCAGAAAGATTATTAACATTTATTTTTGTCATTTGTTTGAGTGCGAGTGATGGTAAAGGTGATGTGATTTTGATGTGATGTAATGTGATGTAAGGGTGATTTTAACTTGGATTTTGATATCTGATCTGATATCTAGATAGGAAGGTAGAATTGGAATTCGATCTTGATTAAATGATGGATGTATATGATGTACTTTACTCGTATATTATATTTCACTATATTATAGCTTCCCATGATTATAGATATTCTTTTTAGATGAAGTACACTATTCCTGATAGTTACATGTAAGATATTACACAATCCTGAACATCCTAACATCCACCACAAACCCATCAATCCCATCAATCTATCAACTAAGAAATCACGAATAAACAGATCCCCCCAGCGAAGAACCGGAAGAGAAGAATCCGGAAAAATCAATTTCGGTTTCGGTTTCGGTTTCGGTTTCGGTATTGGTATCTATGTCGGTAACGATGTTGGTATCTATTTGTGACTGGGTTTGCGAATGTGATTGTGATTGAGGGTTGGGTTGGGGACTGAGTTGGGGACTGAGTTTTGATGCATTCGGGGTAGGTGTATAGTTGGATGGGAGGGTAGGTTGAGATTGAGGATTGGGTTATGATTGCGATAGCGAGGAAGAAAAAAAAGACGAAATGTCGAGTTCTTGGTAAGGACCTGTGGGGTGGGAGGGATAGAGAAGGATATTGGGATTTGGATGAGGATATGGTGGAGGTATCCATTCATTAGTGTTGGTATCCAAGAGGTTGGAAGGTGCTGTGTTTTGGTGCGGAGTTGGGATTGAGGAAGTACGGGATGCGATGTGTAGAGACTCGGTTTCGGAATCGAGATCGAAATCGAGGGGTTCGTCCATGGCGATTGTGAATGTGTCGTCTGTGAAGTCGTTTTCGAGATTGGTGGGGAGGTTGTTGGGAGGTAAGGAGCGGATGAGAAGGGAGTTGATGGGGTTGAGGGTTGGTTGTGGATTTGGGATGACGTGGGAGTGGGAGTGAGAGGTTTGGTAGTCGATTGGATGAGGTGGTGGGATTTTGGTTAGAGGAAATGAATTGTCTAGAAATTCAAATTCAAATTCTGAGTCTAAGTCTGAGTCTAGGGGTTCGTCCATGGCGATGTGGAATGTATTTGTATATTCTTCATCTATGGGGTTGGATTGGGTTGACGGGAAAAGAGGTGTAGCGTTGTGTTTGGAGCTGGAGAGAAGATTTGTGGGAGAATTTTGAGCTGACTGAGGTTTGTGACTAGTGTGTGATGGCGATCTAATCTTGTAGGCAGAATTTCTAGTTGATTTGAGAGGCTTTGATGAGTTCGGATTCATCTCTGTACTTGTATTATAGCCCTGCTGCCTTTTCTGACCGTCGAAAACTGTGGATGGTCTCGAAGGTTTTGAGACTTTCTCTACAGATTCAGCAAATAAATCATCGCCTGAATCTTCATACAAAGAAATATTAAACGGTGTCTCTTTTTTCGTAACCGCGAATCGATCCTGAGGTGTTGGTTTTGGTGGAGGAGAAACCGAAACTCGAGGTTTTTTAATTCGTGTCCTGTTTTCAAGAACCATTCTGTATGGTGAAAAAGATCGTCTCCTGCTTTTGGGAATAGACTGTTCGAATTCAGGCTCAGTGTCAGGTACTAGAGAAGTCTCTGGTTCCATCGCATGCTTGACAACACATGTTAATAATCCCTTACCCTCCCCCATCGGTCCATTTCCCCATGGTATATCATAGCGTTTCCATCTCTTCGGACGCTTTTTGTTTAAATCCTCAACGCACCTGTCCACCCACCCTTTTCCAAGAGATGTGACGGCGTATAATGAAAACCACACATTACATATCAGTCCAGATTCCATATATGTGAGATTATACTCGTCAATGTTCGATTCTCCATTCTGGTCAAAGGAAGCCAGAGACTGTGTGAGAATGATTGGGACGATGTAGTCGAGATATTTGTTGATCCCCCAATCGAACTTTTCCAACAAAAAAGGTTGTAGTTTCCTCTCATCAATCCTCCCACTCCATACATTGTCCTCCAATTTTATCAGTCTTTCAACAGAAGAAACACTAGGTGACTTATAGAGACCTAAAATCCTTTCATCCGGAAAATTCCAAGGAACACTAACTCCTGTATTCGAACCCACAAAATGTTTTCGTAATCTAGTTCTCCAAACCTCAAGATCCTCTGATGTTTTCATCACGTCAAAAAGTTCCTTTGCAAACCCCAGTTCAACAACCTTACTTGCCTTCCATACCCCACAACCATGCAATCCCTTCCCATAGTCCCCTCCCCTCAACAACACAAAAAGCAACCAACCCTCTTTATCAAACCCCGCATGTTTACTTTGAATAACACTCGCTCTATAAAGCACCACCTTATCCAAATCCTTCGTCCTACTGCTCTTCGCTGTCCACCCTCCACCACCTTTCCCCTTTTCCTTCTTCTCCCCATTCTCCTCCTCATCCTCATCACTATAACAAAACCTCATCAAAACCCCACACCCAAACATCAACGCATCACCATCTTCCGTCCAAACACAATCCACCATACCTCTCCTCTGCAACACCGCACATTCCGCTTCTGCCTCCCCAGGCGCCTCATGCCACCTCACTCCCAAAAGCTTCAAACAATTTTGCAAAACTTCGCTTTTATACTTCCACACTCCACCTCCTTTGGCGCCATATTTCTCACCAGGTTTATAAGGACCATCTGCTACGAAAACCAGCTGGATGTTTAGTTTCAAGAGCCGTAGGACGACAGATATGAGGTTTCGTTCGTTGAGATGGAGATTGGAATATTCTGAGATTATTCAGTATCAGATTTAGAATCTACAAACACATGATTGTAGTTGTGATTGTAAAATGGTACCTTTACAAAGTTTCGCTTTGTTACTAATGTATAATTTATGTCTCCAAGTTGCCTCATCAACAGCTATCCTCAATGGTCTTTTATGTTGCTCAAAATGTTGGGTTGCAAATTCGGCAAGATTAACAATTTCTTTGCAATCGGCGATGAAATCCCAGAGTCTGATTGATACATGGTGTGTTAGTGATGTTTGCATGTATTGTGTCCCGTAAGAAGCAAACAAAAACCTACCCAGGAATACCCATTTTGGGTTTTGGAGAGAAAGAGATGTGCACAGGGAAATGGTGGGGTGAATGAGCTAGCTTAATGAGACATATGAGTGGGTTTCGAGGTCGCTCGTCTTTGAATAGCTCAAATTTCAATCAATATCAATGCCAAAATTTGAGTTGTTTTCACGAGTAAGTAGGATTGGGTTTTCATGAAGGTGTAATATTGGTTTGAATTATTGAGATTCCATTTCTTTATTCGAAATCCGTATCCCTCTGATATGTAAATAATATTTCTATCACAAAATATATCAAGCCATTTCAATAGTTATGAGACAACTGACGGATAAAATTCCAATTCTATTTGATTGGTTCTATGATCAAAACATAAATACAGTAGAGCTAAGCTTGTCACTAGCAACAATTCTGAGGAGAGTTGGTTTGTTGGCATTGCTTTTCTTTTCAAATCGACGATTTAAGGATCTGGATACACGAGAGTGCAATTCATGACCAAGGATGTACGATTACTCCGCTGATATATTTCTACTATATATTATAATCTGCGAAGGCACTCTTGGTGGTCGATATCACCATTAAATCTTTTGTAAGTATTATACAAGCTATGTGCAGCACATGAATGCCAAATCAAAGGATTATAAGCAAAACCAAAACACCTCCTAATACTGTTCTCTCAAGCAATTTGCACCACTTGAAAGTAAGGTATAATCATAAAGTCGTAAAATCGTAAAGTTTTCAAATGGATGAATCAGAAAAGAATCCATCAAAATCGTCGTCCTTAATACCCGGAGGAAGAGGTTTGTTAGCGAGTGGTGAGACTTTGGAGATTCTGTGTGCATTTAGCGATGCGCTGTGAATGTACTTTTGGGCTGTTGGTGTAGATACTGGCTTAGACATATCAGAACCGAAATTCCTAAGTCGAGCTTCACGGATGGTATCCAGCTGTGAGTTTTGTGATGAGATTGGGGTGAAGGTGTGATTGCGAGCGCTGGCAGTGGGTGTCTGGTTCTCTTCGTCCGAGGAGTCATCGAGTGTGAGGTCGATGGTTGTACCTGAAGATTTATTTGTATCTCTCAGTTGAGGGTGTTTCGGATTCCTATTCAATTCTGGCAACTTACGCATTGAATTCTCCTTGGTAGACGAATAAATACTTTGAGCTTGATGTGAAACTTCAGAGTGCGTGAACGTAGATTCTGTAGAAGCTTTGGCAACTGACCTAGGTTCTGGTATCTGCTCTGATGTACTTTTAGCCCTCTTTGGTGATGGCTGTTGATGTAGCGAAGAGACAGTGTTGGTCGGAGCTATTGGCGACCCAGCACGTTTTTTACCTTTGGAAATTGTCTCGGGAGACACCGCAATTTTATTGCGCTCAGAGAATGGTGTGGCTGGTGGAAGAGCTTGTCTAGTACCATGTTCAATAATACACGCCAGCAAATCCTCACACTTGACCATCTCAGTGACTGGTGCTACTTTCCCGCTTCGACCCTGGTTCGTAAACTCATGCCTCCAAGCTTGTACGTCCATGAATGTTACCGCAGATAGTAGCACCTCTACATTCTTCTGTAGGACGGGCGATTTCTTCTTGGTAATGACATTAAGTTTGTAGCAGTTGTTACTCGCTTCTTGCCCTGGCTGTGTAGATGCAAGAGAACGGACGAGAAGGATGGGTATGATATACTTGATGTATTCAGCTACCCAAAAATTGAATATGGGAGCGATGAATCTTTGTAACTCCATCTCGTCAAAAGAGGGGTTCCAAAACTTTCCAATATCGCTCATAATTCTCTCGGATGAGACTAAAGGCTTGTTGTAAAGCCCAACAATGCGAGTGTCCGGAAAGTTATCTGGTACGTCGATTTGTTTGTTGATGCTTGTGAGATATTCGCGAAGTCTGTTTCTCCAAGTTGGAAATTGCGCGTGAGACGCGCTGCAAAGGTCTTCGCCAAAACCTTCTTTCGCAGTCGCTATTTGTAACGCTAGAGCAGCGCCACAGTTTGTAAGACTTTTGCCGTCTTTGCTGTAATCACCCCCCTTCAAGACAGCGAATAACACAAGACCATCTCAAGTCAAGCCTGGGAATTGTTTTTGTAATTTATCTGCTCGATAAATAATGATGTTATCGAGGTCAACCTCTCGCCTTGTCTCATCAGATTCGTTGACCCAATCTTGATTGTTTCCAGGCCTCTTTACTTTGGGTTTCTTAACATGGCAGAAGCGTATTAGAGATGTGCACCCGAACATGAAAGCATCCGAATCTTCTGTCCAGACGGCATCAACCACCCCACGGCTTTGCAAAGCTGCACACTCAGCCTCGGCTTCACCGGGTGCTTCATGCCATGTTACGCCTAGGGAAGTCACTGTCTTTTTGAGGAGTTTGTCATCCTGTGAAAGATATTTGTACCATGGCGATTGCCCACCATATTTCTCTTTTGGTCGATTACTGCCGTCCGCGACAAAAATCAATTGGATATTCAACTTAAGAAGTTTCAAAATCTTGTAGAAAATGTTCTTCTCGTTTGGGTTCGCAGGTGGGACCTCTGGGGACAAACTAAATGTTAGTGGAGGATATCAATGTCTGATTCGGCATGGTGAAGGAAGATATACTTTTACGAATGGCTTCCACTTCCTTTTTATCTAAATAACACTTAAACTTCCAGATAGAAACATCAACTGCAATTCGAAGGGGTCTTCTTTCTCTCACAAAATGTTGGGCAGCAAACGGAGCAGTTGAGATATTCTCTCCGATTTCAGCTTTGTCGAAAAGCTGCCAGAGTCTGGAGAAAGAATGTTAGTTGGCTGAGATTAGTGAGCCATAGCAAAACATAGCTTACTCTGGTATACCCATCCTGTATGAGCTTAATCTAGTGACGAAGCCAGGGTAGGTAGGCCAATTTATCAATCAAGACTAATTTATGCAAGGAAAATTGAATTGTGAGGAGAATATTGGGTTCGGGTCGCGTCGCGTATCTACTCATTGGTAATTATTGCAATCACGTCTCAATCAGGCAATCACGTGCGTTTCGCTCATATCCACTATCTTGGGAAAGAAGCACTATCCATTCGAAAGATTCAAGCCATTGAAACTTCTCAAAACTATCTTTGTATTCTTTGATCTAATAAGGCGACAAAAATTATTTCCCGAATGGTATTTGCTAGGGAACAGAAGCCACCACCACAACAAATACTTCCCCGGCACACGCCAGAACTAAAACTGCTACACCGGCAGTGGGTGACTGACGGGACACTTCTCAACTTTCGGAAACTTTAACAAATTCATTCTTCAATTGCTTGATATTAGAATTCATCTTTTCATTGTTCAATCTCCAATGAATCATTGTAATAATCCCCAAGATATACGAATTGATATATCTAGGTATGAAGAGATATTCCCAAGTCCATTTTTTGCAATGTCCGTACACCCACTGGTGCACCGATCGCGATTGCTCGCCTCAAGAACTGGATTCGTGTTGCGATAGTTAGTCGTGAAACCTCGCAATGCTTCTCATTCATGCACATATCCAGTTGACGAGTAATTTGAGAGGTCATGAGAGACCTCAGTCGGAGCAGGCTTGGAACCACAGATATGGACAATACATATATTCGGTACACTGACACCCACTCCTGCTGAACATACAGTGTGTGGTGCATATTTAGGACTTCGTCCGGCGGAGTCTCCATAAGATCTTCTGAGAAGATCACCACTACTGGTTTGCTATCGATTAGTCTCAAAAATCATACTCTTAAGTAAATATCTAGCTGCTGTTTCGGCTAAACAACACAATGCATGACATAGCAGAATTCTCACAGTATCCAGTTGGTTCAACTGGAACGACAAGGAAAGAGCTGGCTCTGAAAGATACTGACTGGCTCCAATGATTCAAGGAAGAACAACACAAACCAGGATGACACTTTGTAACAATCTTCTGATTCTAGATTAATCAAACTTTGCGCAAACTAAGGCTGCAATGATAAAGACATATATTTAGTGATACCTACTTTCTTCTCACATATTTGAAAACCACATCCTGCGGCCTATTAACCTGCAACGTCAATTTCGGCGAACTATCCTCCAAAATCTCCATCAACCTCCTCCTCGCATCCTCCTCGGTCTCCCCATCTTTCCTCACAATCTCCACATTCCACCTCCGGAATATTTCATACAGCACGCCAACAAATTCTACCTGTGACATTTTCATACCGGGGCAATAGCGAGGTCCATGGGACCAAGCAAGAAATGTGCCCTTGGGAGGTTCTCGAAAAGTTTCTTTATTTGAAGTGGGAGACGTTTCGATCCAGCGCGAGGGCCGGTAATCTAATGAATCTGCACCCCATATTGAGGGTAGAGTGTGGATTACGGTGGTGTTGAGCAGAACTTCTGTTTCGGGGGAAAAGTTGATGTTTTTGATGGTTTGTGCTTGTGGTGTTCGGCGGGCTATAGTAGGGACTAACGTATATAGACGGAGCGTTTCGTACTAATTTCAGGTAAATATGAAGTCAATTCCAAGTATCTAAAGTATTTGGCTTCAAAATGAGTTTGGGAGGTCAATACATACCATTAGTGCTAGAGAGCGAGTAAGAAGAGGAAAGGTGGTAGAGTACTCGGAGTCGGGATGTAACTTTTCGACTTCGTCGATCTCGGCGATGATCCAATTTTGCAATTCTGGATAGAGTGCTAGACACATGATAGCATACGAGAGAGTGTTTGCCGTGGTATCGAATCCTCCGACGGTCTGTATTTGATTAGAACTTTTCCGGGCGATTCTCAAATGAGCTCATTCTGAACTTACCATAGCGAATATATTTCCAGTAACGTCTTCATTTGATAAATAAGTTGACGTCTTTGAGCGTGAAAGATCAGTACTCTGATCGGCAATTCTCACCAGGGAAGTGAGGAGAGAATTTCGAGAACTCGGAGAACGTCTTTCTTCGGCTATGCTTTGGTTCAGGTGAAGGGGAAACTCGGCTTTGGCAATACCCATTTTCTGTACGGCAGTCGGCATGTACTTTAAAGTTAAGTATTTCGTAGGTATGAATACCGTAGCAAATAGGTTGTGTACAATAGTCAATAAACACGATATGAATGTAGTTTCAAACCCTTCTGGGGGTGTTTTCGCGTTCACAGCTTCCCCCCAAGATTGACGAGTACCGAAGCAAACGAATGTAATCACATTGATAGTGATGGTCCTCAAGCCTTCGAATGTGACGTTTGTCGAGCTTGATTCATCGTTTATAGATGGCTTTGACAATGTAGAAATCATATCTTGAGTCTGTGTTAGAGATTCATTCCAAACTTCTTTCATGATTCGCTCATTCAAGGCAGGCGCTACAATTCTTCGATGTCTTTGCCAGTCTTCTCCTTCTGAAGCACTTATATTTGGCCCCCACACATCCATGACCCCTACACGCAAGTTAGCTTCTATGTTTGCTCGATAGAGATAAGAAACAAAAACCTACGGAGAGCAATTTCATTTTTTGCAAAATCTTTTCTTCTTGTTAAAGCCTCCTCAGCTACTTCGGCATCTCCTACAAAGACTGTGTTTCTCCCAGGTGTAACAAGAATAAACGTAGTACCCCATTTCTCATGGACAAAATGCTTGCAATAATGTTCCCATGCGGGGATTGTTATCTTAACCCTATCGAAGATGAATTGAGGCAAAACTTTTGATAGATTCGAATAACCGACAGTTGCACAAATGATAAGCCTATAAATGATTATGTTTGAGAAGATGAGGTGACAACAGTAGGGCAGCAATCACTAACCATAATGGATTTGCCGAACCCCATAAGCCAAATTTAATAGGCAAGCCGGAATTTTTCGCAGCACGATAATTACTTGGCAGAGCAGATAGATACCATATTGTGAAAGCTAGAATCAGCAATAGTGAGGTCAAAAGTATACCCATATTTCGATATCTTTCTTGAAGATTGTTAACGATTGACTTTACCAGATTCTGAGAGGGGTTGCAGTTCATATATATATGTCGGTTGCAACCACCACTATGTTCAACATGACCTTACTTTGTTGGCACTTGCCTGCATACATAGATCTGTATCCTAGTATTTGCGGGACCATAAAACCCCAGTAGCACATCGATAACACAAAACAATTGCTGTACTCCATCGCTAGGAAGCTTCTGATGGTCTAAGAAGTGACTTCGGTTGCTAACCGATGTAGTTTCTGGAGATTTTAGTGTGTACAGTAGTTTCGTCGATCTCGTTCGATCTCAACGGGGTTTAAATGCTGCCATTAAATTCAAAGCGAGATGAATGAAACCAAAAAGAATAGTACCAAAAACAACTAGAACATCTAAAGAATTGCCCCAGAAAAGGCAAACAATTGAAGAATTGATTGCGGACGTAATCTTGTTAGGGATAAAACTTACAGGGTCGGTTGGGTAAAGTATGGCTAAATACAAAAGATGTGTTTGAATTGGCCAATCAAATCTCTTCCCGAGATCAGTCCCAAACCCTCGGTATCGACACACCGTTTTGAATATCCCAATTCAGATTTGACAACAATTGACCTTCCTTCTCGCTTGAAATCCGTTTTGATATCGTATTTCAATACATATTTGAAGCAATCCTTTGAAAATTCAAAGCCCGATAGAATTTTCAATGTCTGTCTTGGTGTGCGGATTGCGCGAGACAGCTGTAAACGATCTCTTAGAATTGAATTTCCCACCCTCCTGCGTCTTCTATCCATCTGACAAGTGGAATTCAAGCCGAATAAGTACATTCGAATTTGATCATAAAACTAGATCAGATCGTTAATTTCTCAGCTCAGAAGACCAGAACCATTCCCTAAAACAAACCAAGAAAAGGTACCATAATACGTTCGAGAATTTTCGCCAGCAAACATTGGGTTCTTGTGCTAGAAGTGATAGCAAGAGCCTTTTCAGCTTACAATGTGTATTTATCGTCAATCCGAGTTGGATTGTATCGATCAGTCGAGTCTTATAACTCATCTCCAAAGCCACCATTCTTTCACTGGAGTGTCCAACAAACTTCTTGATGAAATCATCCTGTATACCTTTCCAAGAAATTCCAAGAGGCTGGCATCAATCTTCTAGAAGTGTGTACCATTTGTTTAATGTTATTTCACATTCAGTGCACTCTTTCACAACTTCACTTGGTTACTCCGACAACTTTGGTGACCACAAGGTTAGTGATAGCAAATTTGGTGATGAGAGAGCTAATGGTCGACATGGCACCGCCTTCAAAATAGCACGGGATGTGACAACCTGTAGTGCTATTGGACCTCTTGTGGCACGTCACATTGAAAATGGCGATTCCAGCCAAGACACTTTGTCTCCATTGTATATATTTATTCCATTAAGTGGTCTCTAATAGCACAGACTCCTGCTCTCGTGAAGTTGTGATAATATTGATTGGAGTTTCTCCTCATTTCGAGCAAGCTGTTCTCAGTCGTAAGACATTCTCTGCCAAAATCAAGAAAAATATGAAGGAAGAATGGCACTCACAAATTACTCTTGCTTTTCTTCTTACGCTTCTGCCAATTGCGAATAAGCTTAAGATAGCAGCCTGTTGAAAAGTTTGTGCCACAGCCGATAGGTTTGTCGATAAAAGTATAGTCAAGACCACGCAGGCGCTTGAGATGAACATTCGCTTGCGGCTTGCCCAAATCAGAGAAACTCAAACATCTATCAAGAGTGATAAGATTGTCTTAGAGAATATCTTAGCGTTCCCGTCTTTATCGCTTGTCTGCTCTTACCTACAGTTGATGCTGCCCCAAATTTTTGACTCGAAGACCCATGTCGCGATACTTTGGAATCCCTTGAGACGGTCCCTCCCTTTCGTTTTAATATCGATGGTATAGCTCTTGCAAGTTTCCTCAAGCACAATCCTGTCCTCAAGATACATTGATCGCATCTAGACAGAGAGGACAAGCTTATGGCAAGATGTTAATGCGCAGCTTTCAGCGACTGCGAAATTTTAAATTGCCACTAAAAATCGTGATGTGCGATATTAGATTCGCTTCCACTATAGATTAAACAATGGAATGTCGGGGGCCATTCATTGGTGATCTTGTATCAAATTCTATTTCCTAACTGTTATTCCTTTCATAAGGAAGAAATAAGCGTGAAAGAGCATTCGGCTTTTTTTCTTCACCACTTCGCCGCCAAGAAGGGTTCACCATCACCCGTTCTTCAAGAAGTTCATCTTTCCTGCCTTTGATATGCAAATGATATATATGAGAGGGAGAATGCGCACAGCCTGCTTAAGAGACGAAACAATTGAAAGCAGTGTTTCAATTGGGACATTGGCCTATATCGCATAGACGTTTAGTATGTTCAGTGAAGATGATGATACTTTTGGTCGAGGTACTGCTGAGAGAAAGGGCGTGGGAGAAGGACATGCGACATGAGATCCTAGTGGGTTTTCGGATAAACCTCAAGGAGAATCCCCTGATTATGTTAATTGAAAATGAATTGGATCTCTCCTATGAAAATTTAACAAGAAATCTGAGGCATTTTCACAAATTAAGGACTTTTGGCGCAGTATGAACGTGATATGCCACAGTGTCTAGTGTTTGATCAGAACTATCTACCTTAATCACAACACCTCAAAATAAGCTAGACAATTCTAAACAGAAGGCCGTTCAAGAATTAGGGAGAGACAGCGAATACTATTAATCGTCCATGCAGGGTAGGAGACCCCTGTCAATCTATCCATTCCATATGGCCGAGGCAAGGTACTGTCTATGCAACCGGGGATGATGCATATGCACCAACATTCGAATCTGATTCTAGATGTACAAACGGCCATAGCGGGCGCAAAGCCTACCACATAATAAATCATGATACAATTATTCATTTTGTGACCGTGGGTATCTTAGTTTCTAACCAAGCTTCATCGACATATGTAATAGTAATAACAACCTGATGCGATTTGTGTAGAAATCAACCTCTCAGGGAGGGGAAATATAATTCATCCGAACTCTTTCGTTTCTCACTACCGCTGGTCAACGTATTCGTCTTCGGCAAAATTTAAGATAAAACATAGTCTGTCTGGGCAGTATAAAATCGAACACGAAGAAGGTCTCAGCCTTATAACACGATACATAGCACGTTATTCACAGAGTCATGTTCATATACTCGAAAGACTACATGGCAATCACCTCATACCCGGATTTCCGGCGTATGGCCTCACTCCTGTTCCGCGCTTACATAACTCAGTCTTCGTAAGCTCGTACCCGACAAGAATTAACTAGTGGCCGCAGTTACGAGACTCCATTGCATTCATCGACGCACTTGAAATTTTACATTCGAGTTTCTGTTATTTCCATGGAATCTTCGTTACTTACATAATCATAATCAAATTCCCGAACACTTCTCGTTCTTACGCACATAAGAACGGAACTTCCCATTCTTAGTATTTTCCGACCGCTCGAGGACTTTAGACGGCATTTATATTCGTCCGAATGTAAAACCCGTCAATTGAGGATTGTCAACACCATGTCACGACAGGGAAAATAATCCTACATGTGCCTGCATATCAGATGATTTCTGGGCGCATGGCGATCTCGTGGCATTGCATCGTGGCATGACAAGTTCCCCAATATCTGAGCCACGGTCCCCAGATCAAACCATCGAACCATCAAACCATCAAAACGTTACGAACAGTCAAAACTCGGCGTCAAATTTGACGTTACAGTCTTTGGGGGCGGACGACGAAACGTCCTTACATTCTCCGTTTAAGTTATCGTAAAAAAACCAAGTTGTTTATTCGATGGACATTGATGTTGACTCTTCTAGCGTCTCTAGTTTCTCTCCGCCAACCAATGAGCATCAGAAACCCTTCCAAGTGCATGCAAGAATGCCTGTTAGAAAACCGGATCTACGTATTATGGACACGGGACTCGGACTCAGCCTTATGCCGATCCGTAATCACGCACGTAAAAAAAAATTGACGTGAACCCCGATCGAGAAACTTGCTACATTTTTTAACTTTATTCTCGTGGTAAGTTTCTATTGAGTCTCGAGTCTTGACCGTTAAGATACTTAGGCTACAGTGAATCAAGTGGAATTCCATGGATGGATTGGATTCCTGGTTCCGCCTAGGTAGATGGAACGGTGAGTCAATTGTGTTTATATAATATATGTATCAGGGTGCTCCCTCCGAAAGGTTTGTTCGCAAAAACCTTAATCACATGCTTGTCACATTGAAAAACTCGAAAGATACCTACTACAACTCTTTCCATCAACAGTTGAATCATCTTCGTCGCAATGGGAAATACACATTCACATCATCACCAACATGAGTCGAGACAAGATTCAAATTCTCAATGTCCATACAAACGAACCTCAAGAACAAACTCTGAACATTCAAACAATTCAACATCCACCTCTTCCACCTCATCTCCATCAGTATCACGATCACAATCCACTCGATCTCCTTCATCGCCGCGAAAGTTCTTGGGTCGTCATTCACTCTCATTAAATGATTCACACAAGATACGAGAACAGACCATACAAGAGCCGGAAAAAAGACCTCCGATTAGGATTGGATATCCTTATTATGAGGAAGTTACCATGTTAGCCGAGAAGAAAGAGAAGAAGCATAAGAGGCATAGTTTGAGAGGTAGATGAGATCGTGGTTATCTCAACACTTATTCGGGGCTGGTTATCGAATTTCATCGCTGGATTGATGGAGAAGAGGCGACGGAGAAGGAAGCACACAACG
The DNA here is from genome assembly GCA_004786145.1 of Botrytis paeoniae. Lineage (NCBI taxonomy): Eukaryota > Fungi > Ascomycota > Leotiomycetes > Helotiales > Sclerotiniaceae > Botrytis > Botrytis paeoniae. The sequence goes on from PQXI01000113.1 coordinate 42,458, forward strand.
AAGTCTATGAGAACGGAGTATTTTGATATTTGGGAAACGGGAGTACAACGAGATGAAGATTCCCAGGACAGAGGATTGGGACAGCGGATGATATATTGATACCCAACTCATTTGTGCATTTATTCGGCGTTCAATATATCGATAGGGCGTATGACCGAGGCATGGAATATGGCATTCTATTTGTACAAACTTGAAACTTAAAGAAATTCAAACAATTATCCAACCAACTCCACTCTGATCTCCCAAGAATGTAATATTTTCTTGTCATTATGAGTATCTGAAGATCAAAAAACTATTGCGCCCCTTCTTAAAAAAAACATATATACATATATCACACCGATCCAACACCCTAGGACCGATACCATCCAGGCCGTCTCCATTAAACCTCAAAACATATCTGAAGGACCAACAGGGACTTGCAGCAACGCTAATAATGCAGCGGCAATCGTAGGTCCCAGTGCTGTGATAGCCCTAGGATTAAAAGTGATAGTCCAGACATTGTTTATCGTGCATCCAGATGCGATAGAAACGCCATCAAACCTGTCGATTAGAAACGTAAACGCATCACCAGCGCCAGTGATTGCTTCAGTAGCATGCCCTCCAAACATATCACGAGCATATTGGATATTAGCTCCTTGAGAACAAAGCTTGCTGACAACTACATCTGTATCCTCGACTTTCGAAACCTCATCACCAATCGCTTTATAGAGAAATATCGGCATCTTTGGGGTCCCATAGATACCCATTTGACCGGTGATGGCCAGGACATCCTTTGCAATACTGGTAAACAGGGTTGATAGTCCATTATCAAGATATAAACCTATGTCTTGACCAAGAAAACTTGCGATATTGCTACCTAAACATTGAGTTGATGCTTTGTAAAATTTAGAAGCCGTTGATGGGACAAGGTTTTTAAGAAGATATTCTTTCAATTCTGGGTAACCATTGGTGAGACCGATAACTCCAGCGGGAATCAAACCGGTGAAGAGACCTTTGTTAGAGGAGAGCATCACAGATGTAATATTCGGTACAAGGCCACCCAAAGCAGTTCCCTTGAAGTTAAGCTCTGGTGCATAGGAAGGCTGAAGTTCTGCTGCCCATTCAGAAGCCAGAGATCCGCCAGAATAGCCCCACATTTGATACTCGGCTTGAGATGAAATGCTAGTCAACTCCCCAGATGACAGAGCCGCACGAACAGAATCAAGAGTCGCTTGACCAGCTTGTATACCAGAAGTGAAGGCTGATTGAAGACCCTCGTAATCAGGAAGATTGACTATCCACCCTTGATTGAGAGCAGCAATGACCAGCAAGGTCTCAGCCGCACCAGAGCCCCCATTTTTTAGACTTGACCCCAACTGTAATATATAAGATGGTGCACAATTTGGCCACGCAGCATCTGTCGCCATTTGGTAGGACAATAACCTCGATGAGTTCGCATTTTTTGGCACAATGATTGTTGTGACCGCCGCTGATGCATCCCCCAAGCTATCTGTCGTTCTATAGAGAAGTTGATATGCGGCCTTGACTTGGAATGGCATGACACCTCCAATTGAAAGATCGTCTATTGATCTGCTGCGTAAGATCGTGCCTGGTTGAGAGTTTTCAAGTCCTGTTGGTGGGACATAGAAGGGATCATCTGTGGGAGGAATTGGGAGTGCACGCTGTAAAAGTTGATCACTGGTCGGGACTGCAAATGTGGTAGTAACCCAAAGGAAAATGTACCAGAAAGCCGCGAGAATGAACCTCATATTTACAAGCTGTACACCAATGATTCAATTTGAAATAATAAAAAATGAACAGAATTATGACAGCAATTGAAAAGATTGGAAATCATGGCAAATAGAATACAAAGGTGCATGCCGGCAGATTTATATGAGAACTTCATACTCAAGCTCTGTCGTCGCTGATATATATTTAGACACGTGAATACATGTTCTCAGTATCCAGCCTCCGAACAAAATTCAAGGGCACACGAGATATGAGTCTTGTGTAGAATTTGCATTGTGCAGATGGACGGCCATGTTGCCCTTATACTTTAAACCGAGTTGTTTACTACTAGCAGATCGTACTTTGATCGGGTAGAGGACCCTTAAATTTTCAGAGATATTGATCATTGTGTTAGAGATTTGAAAATCTGGGACAAAAAATTGTTGAAAGTCTGCAAACTCGTTGTTCATTAAAGTTTGCGAGGGGATTGTGATGCGGCAAAGGGAGGTTAATCCGCACTTGAACAGGTAACTGCAGCGGGAATCAGTCACGTGGAATTCACCTTAAAGAAAGTTAAGCTTTACCGGCAGTCATTTTGATTGTCACACTACGCTGAAGCGAAATGAACCAAGCTAGCTTTTGGTCTTGAGAAAACAAGACGATCAACGTTGATGCCACCTGAAATATAATTAGATTATTTCTGGGTCACTTCAATGAGGCCAAGAAAAGCTTATAGGCGGCTCGCTCCCAATGTCCAAACTCATTTTGAACACGATCAGATGATACCACCTCAATACGTCAACGTACAAATCAAAAATAAAAGCTACAAACTAATTCTACTCCATTGTCCAGGTTCAAATTGAACATCACACTGTCGTTGGGCTGCTCGTGGTGCTCTGGGGTGACTGGATTTCTTCCGCCACGTTGAAGGAATCCCTTTTGAAAGGCTTGAAATGACGCCTCTGCCATCATCAATTGAAAATGTCTCTATATCCGTATCCCTTTTTGGTACCCGGCAACCCGAAACACAACCTTAAAGTATAATCAATACTAGCTTGATTGTGGGGTTATGTCATTCAACCAATAGGTTCCTTCAAGCTATACTACATCCAAATTGGAGCCGTATTAACCTTGATTTCATTTCCGCCGAGACAATATCTTACATGCCTTGAAGAAAAAACCCCATTCTACAACGAAGCTTCGAAAGGGATGAGTGGGATGGGATGACATTGATCATGTCAATGTCTTAGGTGTTTTTTGCAATGTCACCCTGCACGGTTCATCTCAGCTGGCCTTTAGAATGATGATCATCACTGTAGCTGGCCAAAGTTATTGGCATGGCTTTCCAAGCAAGCGCTGGTTGTGGATTGAATGCAATTCTACTTCGTACATATAAATTGCATTCCTCACCCACGATGATAGGAGGTCAATTTTTTGGTCAATTGATTCCCAATTTTCCATCATGCTGTCTATAATCATTCATCTGCTATTCACAATAGCTTCTGCTGCTGTCCTCTCGGACAGACAGACATTATCGGGTAGTGATGTTTGTCAGCAAATACGCGGAAACATTACCGGCGAGGTCTACTTCCCCTTGAGTTTGGAGCCTAATTTTAAGAAAGATATTGAGCATTATATGACATCCAGTGTATGTTTTGACCCACTTATTACTTGCAAAAGAACTTTTATTTTGTCTTCTTCTAATTGAAGGGAGTGAGAGAAGAAACGGGGCAGAGGAGTTGCGGATGCTGATGATATTTTCCATTTAGACACAGATACCAATGTGCGTTGTTGAAGTTGCTAGTGATGCAGATGTTTCTACCGTCATTAAGATTATAGGATCTAGAAGAATTCCCTGGGGAGTCAAATCCGGTGGACATGCGTCGAATCCTGGCTTCTCTAGTACTCCTGGAGTCTTCATCTCTCTAGCGAGAATGACTCAGGTCACACTTTCTGAGGACCAAAGTACAGTGGAGTTAGGTACCGGAAACGTAGGTTACTCTATCAAGGCTTTGTTTGCGTTCATAATATTGACAAATACAATAGCGTTGGACTGATGTTTACACGATCCTCGAAGGAACGGGTGTTAACGTTGTTGGGGGACGTGTCGTTGGTCCTGGTGTCGGTGGCTTCAGTCTTGGAGGGGGTTATTCCTGGCTGACAGATCAATACGGTCTGACTTGCGACACGGTCATCTCCTACAATCTTGTCCTTCCTAATGGCACCATAACCAAAGTTGATTCTTCGAATCCTGATCTCTTCTTTGCTCTTAAAGGTGGTTTAAATCGATTCGGAATTGTCACAAGTATTGTTCTCAAAACAGTTCCACAACAGAACATGGTATACGGCGGTATTCAGATATATGGGATTGATGCTATTCCTGGTCTTATCAACGCCACGAATACATTTCAACAAGAGAATACAGATGATAAAGCCCAGGTGATTCTCACCATTAATGGTGGTTTGGTCCCAAATGCCATCCTTATTTCATTCTACGATGGTCCAACTCGACCTGCAGCGTTCGATCCTTTCAACAATGTTGGCGCCATCCCACTGATATCTAATGTCGAACCTCAATCTTTCGCATCATTTGCTAAAGCCACTCCTTCCAATCTCCAAGCCGGATATAGGGGAGCCTTTCATACCATGATGACTACCAGTCTGACAGTCGGTTTTATGCAAGCAGTCTATAATGAATCAAGCTTTTACGGAGCTCTCGCTATACTTCATAGTGGAACATTCATCTCTTACGACATTGAGCCTTTTACCGACTACGGCAGATACGCCACCGATTCTGCGTTTCCTCACGCAAACTCTCCACTGCCATTGAATCTCTATTTTGCTTGGACGTTGCCGACCGAAGATGCATTTTGGAGAGGGATTATGCAACAAAGCATAGACCATCTAATTGAGGTTGCTAAAAGGGAGGGTATTTATTCCGAAGATCAATATGCGTATCCGAACTACGCTTTGAGCACTTATGGCGGTGCTCAGCTTTATGGACCAACGAATGCAGCGAGATTAAGAGCAATTCAGACAAAGTATGATCCAAATGGAGTCATGCTTCTTGCTGATGGGTTCAATATCTAGGGGTATATGATGATTGTCAATGATAGTGAAGGAAGAACATAGTAATTTTTAGTATATTAATAACATGAAGTTGGTAACATTTAATAATTGATATCGACTCATTTCGGGATAATAATAGAAATTGAAAGATTGAGTTCCCGAAATGCCTGAAGTTGTTGAATAACATTCATTTGGATTCATGTTGAACAATATATAGTAAAGTGATACGCAGGTCCGTTTTGTCGTTCCATCACCAAAATTCAATTCATATATTGAGTGTAAAAAAAATCCAGGTTATGTCAACTGAACACTTTGAAATAACTATGTAACGGAGTTTTAACACTTTCGAAACCAATGATCCAAAATCTTGAATTTTGATCTGGCATTTAACTTCTCTTTGTTGTCCTCGGTGTATGTAGTATAAACGAATTGCATTGATAGGAATAGGTACAGTATATTCGTTTTTTAATCAACCACAAATGATATCGAGGAGATAACGAGATGCTTCATCTACTTAGTCTCAATTATATCTGAAGTTATATCTAAAATCAAAATTTAAAAGATCTTTAATTTACATGAATTCTGGCTGTCTATGACTGTAGCCACACGAAAATCAAGCTCCAAAACCACCAACCAATCAAAACAAAGCCCATCGTAATCCTTACCGAACCACCTCAAATTTCAATTCCACTCCGAATCCACCCTAACACTCAACTGTATCCCACACCACCACCACTCTACCTCTCCTCTCCATCTCAACACACCACACAACACACGCCGACGATGGCATCACTATTCACATCCCGCGCACTCCTGCGCAGTGTCCCTCGCACATTCTCTGCCGCAACTCCCGCCATCCGCGCCCTCTCTACCACACCAGTTCGTCCCGATGCCTCCGCTTCCACCACGGATAGATTCAGCAACATTCCAGATTTCAGCAAATACAGAAGTAAGAAGAGTGGTGGAAGTAATTTGGTTTATCAATACTTTATGGTGGGAGCTATGGGTGCTTTGACAGCCGCGGGGGCAAAGGCTACTGTTCAAGGTTTGTCTTTTTTTCCTTCTTTTGGATATAGGATTGAACTTCAGGTCTGCGAAACGGAGGATCGTTGAATATTGGCATGGATATTATGACCGGCTAGAGAACTGGAGAATATGATATGAAATGCAATTGAAGGAATTGCACCCACTGGACCCATGGACTGACGATGTACTTTAAACAGATTTCCTCGTCAACATGTCCGCATCCGCAGATGTTTTGGCCATGGCCAAGGTTGAGGTTGATTTGAATGCTATTCCTGAGGGCAAGAACGTACGTTCATTATTATTACATCCACATCTTCCGACGTGATCAAAAACAAATTCCTGACATGAATACACAAAATAGGTCATTATCAAGTGGCGTGGAAAGCCCGTCTTCATCAGACACAGAACTGCCGATGAGATCAAGGAGGCCGAGAACGTCAAAGTCGAGACTTTGAGAGATCCACAATCCGACGCCGACCGTGTCAAGAAGCCAGAATGGTTGGTTATGGTTGGTATGTATTATATTTTCTCCAATCTACACGGTGCAGTCGATGCAAGATATTAATGAAGAGTCAAATAGGTGTCTGCACACATCTTGGATGTGTCCCAATTGGTGAAGCTGGTGATTTCGGAGGATGGTTCTGCCCATGTCACGGTTCCCACTACGATATTTCCGGCCGTATAAGAAAGGGACCTGCTCCATTGAACTTGGAGGTTCCAGAATATGATTTCGCTGAAGAATCTTCTTTGGTCATTGGTTAAATTAGAGGATCGAGTGGAGAGCGATTCTGTAGTTGTATAAATTTGGAGGAGTGTGGATGGACGGAAGAGTGGAAGATAGATGAAACAACGTTTTTATTTTGAACGAGAGAGAATGATAGACCTTGATCTGGAAGCGTTATGGCTTTGTAGAAGGGGTGGTGGAATGGCCTTTGTACAAAAGATCGGATAAATGATATCGCTTCGAAAAGTTTCAAATTTTGGATTTAACCAGTATGTTTAAGGTTATTTTGTATATGGCATGAAAGTCTCCAAGTGATCTATCTACCCATGAATTTCATAACTAGCAATTGTTGATCGGGGTGGTCAAAAGTTCACAACTGGGAAACATACAAATTACAGGTAAATGCTTTCTTTTGATTCACATTATCATATCCCGTAATATTACATCTCCTTCATATGTAGGTCATTTCTTCATCTAAAAGCCATCAATCATCAATGTCCATGTCCATCATCCTCTCTCTGTTCCGGATCCAGCTTAATCAATGTATCTATCCTCATGATGGAGATACAAGCTTCAACCGCCGACTTCAATTGTCGAATCTTACTCATACTTGGCTCCAAAACACCAGCCTTAATCTCATCCACTACTTTACCCTTCAACAAATCCAATCCGTAGTTCTTGTAGTTCTTCTTCTTGGCAATAGTCTTTTCATCTTCGTTAGCATCGCCATCCTTAATACGTTGCGATAGAGCGTGTCGGGAACGGAGCTGAGCAACCAATTCAGATGAGTCTTTAGCGGCGTTGACAGCAAGGGTTTTTGGAATAACGAGGAGAGCCTGAGCAAACTCGCCAATGGCAAGTTGCTCTCTTGAGCCAACGGTACCGGCAAATTCTTCCAAATAGATGTGGAGTGCAGTCTCACATGCACCACCTCCTGGAACGATACTTCCGCTCTCTAAAGTTCGCTTAACAGCGCATAGAGAATCGTGAACGGATCTCTCCATCTCGTCGAGTTGATAATCGTTGGGTCCTCTAAGAATGATGGATGCAGAGGTGTGAACTTTGGTACCCTTAACCAAAATACATTCATCGTCGGAAATTCTCTCCTGAACAACTTCTTCGGCATGTCCTAATGAAGATGCCTCGAATTTCTCATCACCGTTCAAATCAGACAATGAGCTGATCAAGGTAGCGCCGGTTGCCTTTGCTATTCTTCTCAAGTCCTCCTTCTTACATCTTCGAACAGCCATGGCACCCTTCTCAATGAAGAGTTTCAGGCACATATCGTCAATACCCTTTGTCGTCATAACCACATTTGCTCCAGCCTTGAGGATCATATCGATTCGGTCCATAACAATTCCAGCTTCTCTCTTACGGATTTCTTCTAATTGTGTTGGATCGTCGATTGTAATGTTGACACCGAGCTTCATTCTCTCCTTCTGTAAGTTGATATCTAAAATGGCAATCTTGGCATCCGTAATTCTGGTCTTCATTGCTTGTGATGCAACTGTGCAGTTCAAAGCATAACCCTTGACCAAAATAGACTCTAAAGCTCCTTTACCGTGTGCTTTTAAAATGTTGACAGCCTTGACGGGGTATTTAACTTCCTGTCGGGTATTTGTTGATTTGACTGCCTGCATAGCATCTACAACCATGTTTGCAAAGAAATCGGAATCCGATCCAATAATCTTACTCGACATGGAAGTTTTCGCGATGCTAATTAAAGAATCCCGACCCAACTGGTCCACCTTCACACTGATGTTCTCGTGCATGTACTTGACAGCTTCACGGAGTGCTAAACGGTAACCAGTGATGATTGTCGTAGGATGTATACGGTTCTTCATAAGTTCGTTGGCTCTTCGAAGAAGTTCTGCTGCAATAATAACCACAGATGTTGTTCCATCTCCGACTTCTTTATCTTGTTGCTGTGCCAAGTCGACTAAGATCTTGCCTGCTGGATGTTCGACATCTAATAAACTCAGAATAGTTGCGCCATCGTTTGTGACTGTAACGTCCTGTCTGAAATCAGTATTTGGTGGGGTTCTTTTGGAGTGGACAAGCATACTCCTATATCATCTACCATCATTTTGTCCAAACCACTTGGACCAAATGAACTTTTGACAACATTGGCAATAGCCTGGGTTGCAAGAACTATGAACATGGTTAATTCATATCTTCTTCGTGAACATTTTAGCTCATACCATTTTGATCCCGAATATCTTGTCCACTGATCTTTTGGCCGCCAAGGACTACTTGTTATTAGCATTTTTACCAGCAAAATTTCCAAGTGCAAACATACACAAAGTTCCGGCATTTCTAGGTTGTTCAAAAAGGGACCCCATATTGTTGATATTCTTAAAATGGCGGAAACTCTTCTGATAATATTTCTTCTTCGTCGTCGCGAGAGAAAAGGGACGCGAGAGCTTTCCACGCTAATATTTTTAAGCATTTGGCCTTGAAAATTAAGGCAAGAGCTCAGCCTCGTCGAAATACTTAGTGGGGCCGACCAGGCCAGGGGACAGTCCACTAATAAATCGCAAGCCTGAATAAATCCTTGTCGCTTAAATTTTAGGGCGGGGGAATAGTTGAAGGGAGTCAATGAATCAGTCACTCGTTCAATAAACAAAAGCAACTCTCTCCTTCAGACTTCTTACCTCCAACAACCAACACAATCATGGCGGACTCCAATACTCCAGAAGTTGCGCAAGAAGGGCCATCTAAAAGTGCCTTGAAGAAAGCTGCCAAGGAAGCAAAAATGACTGCAGATAAAGCCGCGAAAGCTGCTAAGAATGCTGCGCTTCCTGTAGTGGGGGGTAAGAAAACAGATGATATTATTGGTATTACAGTCAAGAAATCCGAAGACTTCTCACAATGGTATCAAGAGGTTGTTTTGAAGGCGGAGATGATCGAGTATTATAATGAAATCTCTGGGTTCTTTATTTTACGTCCTCAATCTATGTTTATCTGGAACCAAATTCGAAATTGGTTTCAAGCAAAAATCGAGACACTTGATGTAGAAGAGGCTAGTTTCCCCATGTTCTTGTCTTCAAAGTCATTGGAGAAAGAGAAGGATCACGTTGAGGGTTTTGCTCCTGAGCTTGCGTGGGTTACTAAGGCGTAAGTCTCACTATCTTATTCTCCCCTACCCCGCTATACTAACTGTGATAAAGTGGTGATAAAGATCTCGAAGTTCCTGTCGCAGTCCGTCCTACCTCAGAAGCTGTTATGTACCCATACTACTCAAAATGGATCCGAAGTCATCGCGACCTTCCTTTACGATTGAACCAGTGGAACAGTGTCGTTCGTTGGGAAGCCAAACAAACAACTCCATTCTTGAGAGCTAGGGAATTCTTATGGCAGGAAGGACATACCGCGCATCTTACAGAAGAACTCGCTGGGGAGGAAGTTCTTCAGATCCTCGAGTTTTATGCTGGTGTCTATGAACAATTATTGGCGGTTCCAGTTGTCCGTGGTCGCAAAACCGAGAAGGAAAAGTTCGCAGGAGGGTACTATACTACAACAGTCGAAGGTTATATTCCCTCCAACGGACGCGGTATCCAAGGTGCTACTTCTCACTGCCTCGGTCAAAACTTCAGTAAGATGTTCGATATTACTGTCGAGGATCCAACTCCAAAGAACGGAGAAAAGGCTGGCCACCTTCACGTATGGCAAAATTCTTGGGGTCTTTCTACTCGTGTTATCGGTGTTATGGTCATGATTCACGGTGATGACAAAGGACTTGTTCTCCCACCTCGTATCGCAAAACTTCAGACCATCATCGTCCCAGTCGGTATTACAAATAAGACTACTCCTGAGGAAAAGGCCAAGAGGTACGATGAGCTACAAAATATTAAGGACACTCTCAAAAAAGCTGGTGTTCGCGCCGATTATGATATCCGTGATGGATATACTCCGGCTTGGAAATTTAACGATTGGGAATTGAAGGGTGTTCCTCTTCGTCTCGAATACGGTCCAAGAGATGCTGCCCAAGAAGTTGTCTCCTACGCCCGTCGTGATACCGGGGAGAAGGGCACAATTGCGATCGCAAACCTCTCAACTGAAGTTCCCGCTCTCCTCGAAACCATTCAAAGCTCTCTCTACACAAAGGCCGAAGCAGCATTCAAAGCTCACAGACTTGTCATCAACAACTGGAGCGAAGTTGTCCCTGCACTTGATGCCAAGAATGTCGTTCTTATTCCATCCTGCTTGGGCGAGAAGTGCGAAGATAAGATTAAGGACTTGACCAAGGGAGGTGCTAGTGAAGAAGTTGGACCTGATGGAAAGAAGGTACCAACAATGGGAATGAAGAGTTTGTGTATTCCATTTGAGCAACCAGAAGGTCTCGTCAAGGGTGAAACCAAATGTTTGAACCCAGAATGTGGAGTTTTGGCAGAGAAATACTGTATGTACGGAAGAAGTTACTAGATCTTTGCGTAGGGATGGGATTGGGGAGTTTGGAGACAAAGGAAAGATCGAAGGCATGGGGATGGATGGAAGAAATATGATGGATGAATGATGATCAAGATGAATATCTCAACCTCAGTTCAATGATTAGATAGCGAAAAAGCGCTTATTACAAGTTGTTTTCCTGACTAGGTTTAGAGCGTTTAACTGCTTCTCAATATAGTGCAAGTAGGAAAGAAATAAAAAATATACAAGCATAATCTCTCACAGCGTATTTTGACTTCCCTAACCGAGTTGCATCTCATTTACATAACATACCGACTCAAAGTGTAGAATAGGAGTTTCTTGCTTGATTGATGATAGGAATATCCTTATATCCTTACATCCAACCATTCTCATACCCTCATCCTCATCCACATCCCTCTGAAAACTAGAAAACACAATTTCTATATCTCCTTCTCCTTTCCCCTTCCCCCTCGCCCTCGCCCTCGCCCTCAACTCTCAAGCGAAACCCCCTAACCATCATCTAATTAATCCAAATCCTCACCCTCTCTTCTTGAAGACTGACTGACTTGTGCCCTAGAATTCAAATATTAATTTCACGTCATATCATATTTAACCCCCCCCCTCTCCAATTCCCATCATTCTCATCATTCTCATTTCCATCACTCTCAACCTTCCATCATTTTCATAACAATAACAATAACAATAAGAATTTCTCAATTCCCAAATACATACTCACACTCACACTCACACTCACACAATAAAATCAAGAAAATGACACAAAATAAGGGAGTGAATTGAATTGAATTGAATTAAATCCATCCATAAGTATCTAGTGTATCGTACTGTATTGTTTTTTTAAACCTATGTATCTTCGTTTAATTCCTCACTTCCGCTCCCACTTTCACCCCTACTTTCTCTCCAGCTCTCATTTCAGTTCTCATCGTCAAATTCATACTAGTACTGATGCACTCGCCCCATCACATACTCACATACAGCGCTTTTCAATCGAATCAACCATCAATCGTCATATATCATGCAATCCATCCATTAATTCATTCATTATCAATGGTTCATTATCGATGCGTTCACTTTCTTTCATACCATTATTCATCCACCCACCATATTTATCCATTCATCCAAACCAATCACCTTCTACTCCTCTCTACTCCCTCATCCCCCTCACTCTTCTCTTTTGTCCCTGCTCTCCTCCACTAAACACGTGCTAAGTCCGTCCCAGTAGTTTCCCTAATGTAGGTCCTATATCTGGCATGATTTGGTTTACAGAAAGCCCAGCCCCTTACCAAATATGCGAGTTTCATAGTGTCTATAGCGACAAGAAAATCAATGGCTAAGGTACTCGATCCGCTCAAACAAAATCAGCAGAGTAAGAGAAACCGCGGAACTCTTCTTGCATAGCTTGAGACAAAACTGTAGATATCATTAGTCAAAAGTTTTCCATAAAGATGTAAAGTGAACGTACCAGACTGCACTGGTGTCAAAACAGGTGTGACACTGGTGAATTCGGAATCGAAATTGCTAGTATCGGTAGCATTGGTGATAGAAGGTTGGAAAGGTGGTGCAATTCTCTTGTGGTAAACATCATCCCAATTAATGCTTCTGAAGAATGGTTGACTCATGATCTCTTGTGCATCAGTAGGTCCACTTCCCAGTCTTTGTTCAGGTTCACGTGTCAATAATTTTTGTAATATCGATACTGAATCACGGGGCATGTGGATTGGGTATAAAGGTTCATCCGCAAGAATGGCATCGTAAATCTCGTCTTCATCCTCTCCCCTGAAGGGTGATTGTTGGAGAAGCATTTGGTAAATGAGAACACCAAATGCCCACCAATCGACTGCTCGACCGTATTTTTTGTCTAGCAAAATCTGATCCATAATTAGCTTTGTCACGAAATCAGCCATGGGCAAGACTTACCTCTGGAGCCATGAATTCAGGAGTACCACAGAAAGTGCCCGTAGTCGAACCATACCACATCTCTTCCTTACAGAGACCATAATCGGCAATTTTGATATGGCCATCAAGTGTCAATAGAATATTGTCCAACTTCAGATCACGATAAATAACACCATTTTCGTGGAAGTATTTCAAAGCCAAGCAGACCTCAGCAGCGTAAAATCTATGATTGTCAATGGATGGTTCTCATAGAAAGGATAACAAATGACTTACTGTGCACGCTTAGTTCCGAATTGTCCTCGTTGAATGTGCAACATAAGATCACCACCACTGATGTACTCCATAACGAAATATACTCTGGTTTCTGTTTGGAAACAGGCATGGAGAGTCAACAAGAAAGGATGACGTTCCTTGTTTGCGATCAAGAACACTCTCTTCTCAGACCTAGTACTTTCGACTTCATCATTCTCAATGATGAACTCCTTTTTCAAAACTTTAATGGCATAAAGTTGCTTAGTTTGCTTGGTCTCAGCAAGCATGACCTTACCGAAATTACCCTTACCCAGAACCGCAAGAAAGTTGAAATGATCAAGACCAATACGACGTCCAGTGCCTGGTTCGTTTGCTGCAGGAACTTGCTTTCGTTGTTGCCCTTGAGGTACGACTTGTTGTGAACCAGGTTGTGCAGGTAGAGGAATCTCTGGAGGAGGTCCTTGTGATGGAGGTGCAAACATTGTTGCAGATGGAGGAGGAGGTGGGAGTGGCGAATGTTGTAATTGGGGCATTGGCTGAGAATAACCACTGTCAATATTTGCATATGCGGCAGGGTTATAAGCTGGCTGTGTAGGCATTTGCGCCGAGGGATTTGCACCATATGGACTAACCTCAGAATGCTTATCGGGTGTTTGTGCATTGCCAGCCGAGCCTCGTTGAGCTCCAACTTGTTGAGTATAATCGGTAGAAGCTCGGGAATATTGGTCTCTTGGAGGTATCGGTTGTCTACCCCCCATTGCAGCAGTTGCTGCAGCAGCGGCAGCTGTAGCACTTGATGATGTGGATGTCCGATCAGGTCCTGCTGGTCGTTGTTGTGGTGAAGTGGTACTTTGTGTATACATTGCCTGTGCGGCTTGAGTAGCTTCGCTAGAGCTGGGTGCCCCATAAGATTTTGCTCTAGGAGGTCGTGTAGATTCAGGTGATCCATAAGAGTTACGATCAGTCGGTGTTCCTTCCGTTTCTGGCTTTTTCTCTCTCAATGTTTTCTCGCTCATGGGAACAGGTGTCGTCAGTCGACGTTTTTGGTTTCTAATACCATCAAGAATGACGTTTGCGACCGCCATGGACATACCACAGAAATCTGGAACAAGATGTACACAGTGTGCATGGCATGTAAGGGCACATTCTACTCTTGTTAGCTAAACGGGACTTCGGTTTCGTGTAAAAGTACTTACCTGTGCACTTGCGACAATTCTTCCTTCCAAATGGCAAAACATATCCACAATGACAACACCAGTTGGCGCTCATATTGTTGAACTTCTCGAAACGATGTGGAATACGATGATTGATCTTTTCCTCGTCTGGATCAGTTTCCGCATTGGATTTGCTGATACATTTCGTAACGACTTGTGAGAAACACTTTGTATGACAAGTATATTTGCAGTCCTCACACTGCATACCAGCAGTATATGTAAGGAAGTCTCCACAGAGTGCACATCGCATGATGTTGTAAAATTGTTGCGAGATGAACTTGTGCCCATACATCTCGTGCACTTCTTCCTTTCTTTGACGAATGGCACCTTTTCGACCAAGGGCAAGGTCAAATGGTCTTCGATCTTTAGTTTGTTTCGTGAACGAGATATTGAGATTTACGGCACCGCTAGGTTCAAGGGCAAACCACGCATCGATCGGTTGTGGTGCTACCACTGTATTTCCCGGCCCTCCAAACTCGTTTGCTCCGGCTGGCTGTGCTCCAGTTCCCGCGCTACCTGGCGGCGGTCCAAATTGACTTGTGCCAGTCATTGGAAATTGTGCTGGTGGGGCGCCACCACTAGCCATGCGGTCCGCAGAAACCCACCCGGAGTTATTGATCTCGGCCTCGATTCTCTTCCTTCTCATTTCTTCGACAATGTCAGATATTCTGACCCACAATAAGCCAATAGGTAATGCTTGATCGCCAGCTTTGTCGTAAACCGTAAGTTCAATTTCGTTTGCCTTGTCCACATAAATGTTATGAATTTCATTCTCCCATTTATCAGTTCGGGTGTTTTTCGTTCGTGCAACAACGTTATCTTCAACCTTCACGGCGATCGAAGTTTCCGGTCCTCTTGTAAATCTACTGGTTGTTGCATGATCAACATCCTTAACTGCTTGAATGCGGAGAACAAGTTGACCTGTCAAAGGCTTTCGCATATTAGGGGTATTGATACTATCATCTGTTGAAATCTGTTAGCTTGCGAAGTTAGCCAAAAGACACGTTTGGGATCCCACCATCTGGAGCATCCGCTGAGCTCTCCATATCTATATGTAAATCTTCGTAACCTTTCAACGCCTGCTTGAGGATCTGAATCTTTTGATTACTTTCAACTCGGCGAGCAGCAGCATCTGCTTTGCTCTTCCTATCGCCCTCCATTTGATATAATTGAACCATCTTCTCGATACCCTTCAAATATTGTTTCTCGACGTTAAGCTTAAACTCCAATTGTGAAAGCATGAGTTGAATGCGGGGTCCTAGATAAGGGGTATCATACTTGATGAGATCTGAATTGCAAAGTCAGTATTTGTCCATCAATGATAGAATATGTAAAAGTAACTTACCAAGCTTGGTATAATTAGGACGTGATCTAGGCATGCCAGAACCTGGTGCAGGAGGCGCAAAAGGATTTCTCGGTGGCATCATATCACCATGACCACCAATCTGACTATATTCCTGATCACCATATCCGGCTTGATCCCCCGTCTCGATGGGATTTCCTCTGGCATCCTTGGGCGGCGGGGTTGGCGGCGGAGCGGCTCGATCATCACGCAGACCGCTACTGGGCGGGCGACCAGCACTACTCCCCGCACTACCCGTTCGACCTTCTGTTCGTAGTTGTAATTCTTTCATGCGCTCCTCTAGGTATGAAATATTCCGACGACCATCGCGCATTTGGATATCTATCCTAGCTCTAACTTGCTCATTCTGAGTCTGCTGCCTCATTTGATTCGCGGCATTGAGGAGAGCACGTTCGCGCTGGATCTTTTTGTAGACGGAGCTAAGAGCCTCCTCATCGTTGCTATTCATGATTACGGCTTGATCCTCTGCCGTCCTTCAAAACAACTTTGCGTAGATATGAATAATGAATTCTGGGCGAAGAGTTTCAATGTTTGCCCGATTTTTAATATGGTAAGGTTTGTGATGGTCGAGGTGGAGATGGAGTAGGTGGGGTTTTACTATCCGGGCATGGGCTGGGATTTGTTTGTTGACGCCCGATGTTGCTGTTGGAAAAAAGTAATATTGGCAAGGCGAGGAAGGGGTGGAAGTAAGTACCGGTATGTAAGAGATAGATAAATACAAAGCTTAAGATCTGAAAGCTCTTATGTTTAGAATTGGCTTATGCATGAAAAGACTTGTTTTCTCTTATGTCTTTATCTTTATGTTTCTTGTGTGTATCAATTCCCCAAGAGTTCTTTTCGGATGGTGTTTCGAGATATGTATGGTGATCTGATTGGAGAGTTGAATGTATGTATGATGGTAGTACGGTAGTATGGTGGCATGTATTTGATAGCACCGGTATTGATATGAAGGAAGGTTTGAAAGTTGTGGATGGAGATGGAGGTGGAGGTGGAGATGGATATGTTTGTTGATATCAGTTAACTTTGGTTGGAACTTTAAATTTCTCCCAATCACCCCGTTACCTATGTCTTTGATAGGTACCGAATACTCCTAGACTTGTCCGACCTTGCTGTACTTCAGGTAGTATCGATATCAAAGTGAGTGCATTACTTTGTTTATTTTGCTCAGCCACCATATGCTAGATTGGTTGATGACGGGTCGGAAGGAAGGATAAAGAAAAGTTACTTTATGCCGAAATGATATCGATGCTTCAATACCGATATAGGTTTCATCCAGATTCCGTGTCTTTTTCGGAGTTTGCTGATCTCTCAAACTTGTTACAATAGGTGAACGAACAGATAGAGCTGACTACCGGTATCTAAGTGAATATCAATCATATCAAACCACTTCTACCTATCTATCATCAAGGCCAATTGCTATCTACAACTTCCCACATACAACTACAATGATCATATGAATCTAAACAACATTGATGCACATTGCATAGTCCGCATAATCTTTACTCATCAATAGCTGATCAATCCTCTTAGCAAGATGAATATCATACGATTCTATCCATCCGCAAACAAGAGGGGAAAATTCAACGGGTGATGTCCGTGCCACTACTCCTATCAATTTAGGGAATTTAGGGAATCTAGGGTAATCATCGTCATTCTAGTTCAGGGGTTTAGCTTTGAAGGAACACGACCGACGGTACATACGAACGGGAGATAGGTAATGAATGTCACTCAATAGCTATATTATTGAATCAATTATTTGCGAACTATATAATGATACATATATATCAGACTCGGATCAAGACGAGGCGATTAACAAGAGCGAGCTTTCACTCCATACTTCTAAATTGGTATCAATTATCTCTCTATCTTCTATCTATCTCTCACGACTTATATTGTTGCTTCAATAACTTTGCGATCGTTGTCAATTGGATATTGCTCGTCCCCTCGTAAATAGAACCAATCATCGAATCTCTCCACATCTTCTCCGCAATTCCTTCACGAACAAATCCCATTCCTATTGTAAAATTTAGTATTGAGACAGAACCATAAACGTGAGATATTTAACTTACCACCCATCCATTGGACCGCCAATCCACTCACACGTTGAGCGACTTGCGAAGCAAAGAGCTTGGCCATAGCTGCATCCTGAACAAAGTTCTCACCCGCTTCCTTCTTGCGTGCAGCATTGTAGACTAGAGCGCGAGCGGCGGCAATTTCTGTATAAGATTGTGCGATTTGATGTTGCATACCCTGGAAATCTCCAACTAATTGTCCAAATTGCTTTCGGTCATTCCATGCGTATCTGTTCAAATCTATTAGCCATTGAGAACCCCTCGAAACATACATAATCATGCTTACTTAGTAGCGTTTTCGAATGCTCCCAAAGCGAGTCCGGTCATTTGTGCGGCGATTCCAATACGGCCTTCATTCAGAAGGGCAATGGCATATTTGTATCCTTGTCCCTCTTCTCCCAAGAGATTTTCTCTAGGTATTTCCACATCATCAAAGTTGAGAACACAAGTGCTGCTAGCCTTGATACCAAGCTTCTTTTCCTTCTTAGCAATGGAGAACCCCTTCATTCCCTTCTCGACAACGAAAGCGGAGATTCCCTTGTAGCCTTTACTATGATCCAGGTTTGCAAAAACAATAAAGAATTCTGCTTCCATAGAATTGGTGATCCACATCTTGCTTCCAGAAATCGTGTATCCTGAATCTGTTTTGGTAGCTTTTGTGGCAAGCGCGAAAGCATCGGATCCAGATACTGGTTCGGACAAACAGAATGATCCAACAGTATTCGTAGCCAATTTTGGCAACCACTTGTTCTTCAACTCCTTACTTGCATATTTGATAACCGCAGTATTGACCAGAGTATTATGCACATCCACCAACACACTCACACTTGGATCGACTCTTGCCAACTCCTCAATCCCCACAATCGCTGCTGTAAAGTTCATTCCCGCACCACCATACTCTTCGGGTATTTCGACTCCCATAAGTCCTTGTTCAAATAACTGTTCCACAACCGCAGGGTCCATACTCTCAGCCTCATCCATGTCTCGTACTTTTGGCGCGATGATATCGTTCGCAAATTTGGAGACAGATTCCGACATAGCCAGTTCAATTTCAGAAAGATGTGTTATGGGAGTTGGAGGAATCTCGGTTATGTCGACAGGATCTGAACGAAGGCGAGAGGTGGCGGAGAGAGGACGGGCACTGAGCTGATGTTAGACTGATAGAAATGTTAGAAATTAAGATGAAGGGAAACACACTGTTGGTAAATTTTACTCTGTCTAGTAAGTCTGATTGCAGGTCTTGCAGCAGACGCAGATGTACCAGCTCTTCTCACCACCGGTGCTAAAGCTCTAACAATTGAGGCCATTTTTCTTTCTTCCTTTATTACGTCAACTGAGTATTGAAAGATAGCAAAATATTTTGCGAGAGTTTTCGAGAGAACGGCAAGAGCTTTTATAAGTTAAAGAGCAATCGCTAAGTATTCTAAAGGAGAGACAATTACGATTCGTGAAACTTAGTCGTCGGTGTTTATGAAGGAACCAGCTCGGCTTAAGACATCCTCGGTTGTTGGGCCGGTGGGCTTGGCAAGCGATACTTTCCCCAGATTCACAAATATCGTATCACCGAAAGCAGCTCTCATCATTTTTGATGATGCGAACACAATTGATAAACTCATGACTCGTTTCGATTATCATCGGAGTTTGTAGAACTCTAGCAATCAAAAACATACCTCCGTTCACATCAATTTTCAGGGTTTTCAGTGCCTTCACGACCAAAGCTATGACCTTTAACCAATTAACACATGCAAAATGCGGGGTGACTAGGTAACTTAAACCACCCCACTGCACCCTTTTAGCCGTTGACGACCCGATTACTATGCGATCTGTATCCGAACCGTATTCGTTTCAATGTAGTTCATTGCACTATTCAGAGACATGAATCTTAAAAATAATCAGCCACCGACGTTCAAGTAAAGTTAATGCATTAAGTCTCGTGTGGCACATAGGCGATGAAGTTGTATTCTCTCTGTTGTAAGCTATGATAAACTAGCCGAATATTACTGTAACTTTTGGCGGCCCCTTCTGATATTTCAATATCAAACTACAATTTCCATCAATAAATTTCAAAAATCCAAATGCAGATCAAAAAGTAAATCTTTCATATTGACGCCATGGTCCCTCCACATACGCCTGTCAGCCATGTCCCAACGTCTTGGTATCAATTAAAACGCCATGGCACCTCCGCTCAGTACCGAAAATCCATGTAGATATGTAATCAAATTCAAAGCGCATTTCATTTCCAAACTCCAGATTTTGTCGTGAAGTCGATCATTATTCTATTATGCCGTATGTTTAATCGTCTTTCTTCTCCACCTTTGGTAATAAGAACCAGCAAAGCATCATGACAACAAAGAGGCCTAAAGCAATAGGATGCAAGACGAAATTGCCAAAGGACTGAGCCAAAACTCCGGTAGTGAAAGGAGCAATGGCGCCACCAGAACTACCAAGAGCACTGATGACACTCATTCCACTGACTTGGTATTTGCGAGGGATGATGCGAGTGAAAACGTAGGCGGCACATGGGTAGACGGGCCCAAGAAGGAGACCGACGATAGAAACCGCAACGGCGTCTCCAATGACATTAGGGACACCCCAAACAATTCCTTCGAAAGCAGCTGACAACACCACAACGATAACCACAAACTTCCTTTCACCAATCTTGTGCCCGATAGGAGATAGCAAGAAACGACCGAGTGTGATGCCACCCCAGAAGCCAGAAGTGACATATCCAGCATTGTTATTGGCACCTCTGACTTGTTGCAGGAAGTAGACAACCCAGCCAGAGATAGAAACTTCCGCACCTTGATAGGAGAAAATGAAAATGGCACCGATCAAGACAGCTGGTAATTTAGCAGCTTTCAACATTTCCATCAAGTCCCTCTTTGCACTGAACTTTGGTCTGCTTCCTGATTGAGTCAAATTGAGCAATGCCATTTCATTTGGATCCTCGTAGTCCCAGAAAGCCCATCCGGCAAATACTAAATTTGCGAGCATCATTCCAAGCGGGATAAAGTAGTAACGACTCCATGAAATGCTAGATGAAACGAGTGTGGTGGCTACCAATGGAGCAATGATACCCCCAAGTCCGTAGGAGCCATGCATGAAGCCCAACATTTTAGTACCATTATCGAGGTTAGCTGCGAAAACGTTTGACAACGACAAGTTAATTGCCATGCCAAATCCGATGAATAAGAATGCCAGGACAACGACTGGGAATGGAGGATTGGGAACGATCATCACATAGCCAATAACCATGAGGCCTTCAGCAAACATTATAGATTTGGCTCTTCCAAATCGAGATCTGATAGCATCTATGAAAAAGGCTGCCGAAATATAGCCTATTGCCTGCGTGATAAATATGAGAGATACGAGTCTTTCTTGAATGCCATATGCTCTGAATTTTAATCAGTAATTGGTATTATCTCTTGGGAATGGGTTAATATACATGATCATCTTGGGAATCAGTGGTCCAGCTGCAGCATCACTCAAACCATTGCCAAAGTTCAACAAACAGGTTGCAGTCATTCTGTATCTATTCTTGGGAGGGTTGGAGAAGCTTTGAACGATGTATTCCGGCTCGTTATTTGGAGTTTGTGGTCGACTCTCTTCCAGAGCGCTTGGGGATGTTGAACTCTGCCAACCTGGAGTTGTCCATCCCGATCCAGGTTCTGCTCCAGGTGTGGTAGTTCCAGATGCAGATGGTCGATTGACATTTAATCCCCATTGTAAATTATCGAGTTCAATTGCATGAGGTTGCTGGGCTGAGTGATATGTTCTGGTAACTGATTTCTGAGGGGCGGCGATGGGTTCATTGTTTGCTGCCGCATCAGCGGCAACACGTTCATTGTTTGTCGATACGACGTCGAAGATTGAAGAGAAATGAGCAGCCATTATGACTGTGATAGATTATGTATGCCAAATAAGACAATAAGATTATATGGAAGTGATTTGGAACATGTGATTGTGTATATATATTGATGGTTAAGGTGATAGATGGTAGGAAAATAAAGAAAAAAAAGGGAGAGCTCAATAATATATGCAAACAATTTGTATTTGAACTGATGAGGCAGTTGAATATTTGGAGGTCATACGAAGTCCTTACTAATGACGAAAAGTACCTAGTAGTGCCTATAGACTAAAAATGATAATCGCCATACTAATTATGATATTTGCGGTTTGAAGCAGACTAAAATCACTAGATCAGGACCGGTGGGAAGGCTAAAGGCTTAAAAATAAGGGTTTGGGGAGTTGAGGGAGAACACTAGCTCCATACCAAGTAGAATCTCCGCCAAATGTGGAGAAATCCAACAGGTTTTTGAAAAATTGGATCCATGATAAGAAAATGACTGTCGTAATTGGATCTCGATATATTCTGGAGTGCATCTGGATATATGGGAATACTTCGGACAATGCACTTTATACACTCATGTAAGCATCTTAAAAGCATTTTGAAAAAGTTCTAACGTATAGGGCTTCGAAAATAAATTGGGCGGAGTTGCCCAATACGACCTTGAGTCATAAATTAATGTCTTCTAGATCTTTTCTATATCAGGGCGCCAGGGTTTTCGACTAAGTTTCCCATGGTCAATACGGTCACGGATAATAATAATTCCGAACCCCGCCAAAGAAAAATTATTCCCCAAGTACCTTTAAGAAAATTGATAGACAAGGCAAATCAGCTTGTTAAATTTCATCATCCTTGGACTTTCCACAAAATTCAATCGTGAGGCCTAGAACTACTCTCTTTCTGAACTTCATTTCTCAAAATCAATTCAAGTCTCACCACATTTTATTTTATAATGGGTAAACCAAAGCGTAATGTCTTTGCGGCCGCCGAAGAAACTTCTACCCCGCCAGATACATTGACAGAAACACAATCAATTGCTCGTGTTATCAAAGCTGAAGGAAACAGCTTATACTCTTGCACTCTCACTGATAATTCAACCATTCTTGTCGAATTGCCTTCTCGATTCCGTAATACAATTTGGATCAAACGTGGTGGTTATGTATTGATCGACACGAAAGATGCAAATGTGAGAGAGAATAAGATTGGTGGTGAAATTATAAATGTCGTCCGGGATGAACACATTTGGCGAAAGGAAGCTTACTGGTAGGTCTTCATATCGTGCACTATTTGGCTCGACTTTCCTGACACCATCTCAATAGGCCCAAGGAATTTCCAAAAAGCTCCGCATATATGGAGGATTCGGATGACGAGGAATCAACTGTAGGCAAGATGCCACCATCAGACTCGGACGAAGAGTGATATGACCAAGATCCGATATTGTACAAGATACCGAATGTTCTGGGGCGAGAAGGAATTTTGCTCACGCCTGATTAAGCAGCCTTCTTTTCGATAGCCCCTTGGCCTTTGGGCGCAACAAAATCAAGCCTGGTTCCCCACCATACACCCGCCACGGTGACAAACATAATTCCAACTACCACCAACGAGCTTATATCAGTACTTGGGTATACATTCCATGCCCATTCTTGCGCCCCCCATAAAGCATATTGAAGGATTGGGTGCATGCCACTACGCCAAAGCAAGAACGGGGTGGCCCATGCAAGATAGGCAAAGAATTGGTAATGCAAAGATCGCGCGAAGAGCATACCAATTGTGGTAGCAGTCAGGATGGTTGTCATGATATAGTTTGGTGATACCGTATGCGAGCAGGCGTGCAGTCTTTGTCCCAGTGGTTCCTCAAATCTCAGCGCACTTCGAATCAAATCCATGATTGGCCTCTCCGCTGGCTTGAGCCATCTAGTCATTGCGAACAAAGCCAGAGTACTAATATGTCCTACCAATAGAGTTATAGAAAATTCCTTACTCAGGAACTTTTCTTCTCCCAAAAATCTCCAATTGACTGTCCATTTGAAAAAGAATACCCTTGAAAACTCAAAAGCTCTACTCAAATAACCAATTGCATTTGTTGGGAGGAAGGAAAGTGCAATCACAACTTGCAATTGTGCCATAAGCCATGCTTGTTTAAGAGCTCCTTGTACCCCTTTTGTCAAGAATAACATTATTCCAATAGAGGGTAATGCTAGTAACAATGACATCTTAATTCCCAGACCCCAACTGTATGTCATGCTCCCAATTGTCCATAATCTGCGTTGAAAGAAGTAGATCGCAACCCACAGGAAGAAAACCGCGAAACCATCATTAAATAGTCGAAGGACAAATATGCTATGTAATCGTTTCGAAAGGACGAGCATTGGAAATATATAATGCGGTGCCTAGATTCCAAATCGAAGATTAGTCCATATTCTCTGACTCCTTTGCCCCAATTCATATCCAATTATCGAAACCTACCTTAGCTCTCTTATAACAAGCCAAAACAACCCCCAAAGTCCCCAAATACAAAACTCCAAATATGCGCTGCGCAACCAGTATATCACGTCCATGATCAGTAATCCACCATAACGCATAGTATATCCATACATGTGCGGCGGGATAGACCAATGGACCGGTTCCACCTCTGATTTGAGTGTAATCGCGCTCGCCGGAATCGTATTGGCTGATCTGTTCCATGTAGGCTTTCCAGTCTATTTCTGTGTCTGGGGAGAGGGTTAGCGACGGGGTGAAGGAGGGGGAACGGCCATTAGGGAGAGGAGAAAGAGTAAGAAGGAAAGGACATACAGGGAATAAAATAGATTATAGCACTGCATAAGAAAGCTTCGAAGAGGAGGATGAGCGCGGGTACATAGCGTGAGAGCCAGTGTTCGCCCATTGCTAATCGTTTGAGCTGGAGGTAGACATTTGTGGTTAGGGGAATGGTAGCCTTATCCTCCTTTTTCGAAGCTGGAGGGGCGGGAGCCATCATTACCAAAGTATAGATGTGTACCGCGAAAGATTGGATAGAGGGTTCACAAATAATTGAAAGAAATGGTAAATACAAGAAGAGAAAAGGGTAGGAATTAGAAGATTGGATGAGAGGATACGATGAGTGTGAGAAATTCACGCACAGTGTTACGTAGCTCTGGAAAATTAAGCTTTCGGTAGTGTTGCGTGGATGCTGGGAATGATTACAGGGGTATTTGGTAGAAGAAACTTAGAACCTCTCAAGGCAATATTCGCGCATTCACTCATTACAGACTGATATGCATACAAATATCAATATTCATTATTTCCGATATCAAGTGATTGGATGACTAGGTATTTTCCAATATCAGAAATAGACATGCGATAGTTTCAATGTCTTCGATTTGTCAGTCCAGTTTGACTCTTTAATAACCCCTCTATTTAGATGTACCGAATACTCATAGCAGTCGAAGTTTGGACTCGTTGGACTGAGCTCATGTATTCCCTTGTTTTGTTAATCTATTTGAAGTTTTCCTTCCCTTCTGCTTTGATATACCTTTCTATCTCAAGTGATCCAACGTCAGCATTCGAGATGAAACGTGGCAAATGGTGGCAGTACAGTGAAGGTGCAAGGCCATCAAAACTTTTGATCTGATATGAAGTTTTAGATGGATACGAGACTGCAGCACATTATCCAGAGCTCAACGTCATGTTTCAGGACTATATAACGACAGTAGCCTATAGTCAGAGGTTGCTCCTAGTCAATGTAATATCAAGTGATATTGTGCACCTTTCTAGTTGTCTATATGTATAATGACGGTGGTGAAGGCCAAACTGGAAAGAGCGTTGACGGGCCAGTAACGGGTAGGTGCTATTTGCTACTTCAGACAAGAGCGATAGAAATTGAGACAAGCGCATGTGTTTTGAATAGTGAAGCTGTCGGTAGATACTCATCCAACTACCGTCGCATATGCGTGTCTCCATCCTGCATTCGGTCCAACTCAGGTTGGAAAGTCAACCTACATCCTACTGCAAGCAGACACAAAATTTTCTATCGTGCTGAATACATTCTACCTTTGGAGTTTCTTCCAGACGAGATGAGGAGGTTCGTGTGACTACCAATCGATGCTTCTTCTCATTTTGCTCATGTTCATCTTACAATACTAGACTTCGTGTCGGTTAGGTCGCACTACATCTCTCAACATCAGATATCATTCATACATTCAGATTTCATCATCTTTTTGCTTACCATCTACCACTTCGATTGCTAAGCCATAATTATACATTCAGACCTACCCGTCTCATATCTTGCGATTCAACATTCACGGCAGCTGCATTGTAGTTCCAAACCTAAAATCATATTGCCTTTTTGTTCCCATCCATAATCTTCTGAAAATCTCAGGTTCAACTCATATATCTTTCCCATCTTATCATCCGTATATTTCTCTTTTTTTTACACGCAATTCAGACCAGATCTTTCAGCGTTCTCGTCTTATATGACACCTTCATGCTTCCCAATGGCTTGATTCAGTGTCAAACATTCGAAAATCATAGTATACTGAAATCAGAACACCACCCTAAAAGTTCTCAATCGACTGTGGATCAACATTGAGTCATACTCACAATTCACTTATGGCCCCGCTCACAGCCTGGAAAATTTGGGCAAATTTGGCTGGCTTAACGTATTTTAGTCCCCCTTTTCCTCGCCCCAATTTTCTACACTATCTCTTTACAAGAAACTGGAAGACGTATGATGAATAGGAACTTTCATGCAATTCACTTCTGCCTCGTTATTCCCTCCTTCCCATTATGGGCGCAGTGAGAAAATTAGTCTAACACAGCTTAGCCTACTTCTTCTCCACCTCATGCTTCTATACTTGCGTCTTTCAGAAGCGGAAAACCTTATAACAATCATTGTTCAAGTTCATAAATTCACTTCAACCTCCTCTTTCCTTCCCCTGTCGTTTGAGGATATTGAGACAATTTGAATAGCTAAGCTTAGTCTACTTCCTCTTCTCGAGCTTCTACAATCCTACAATCCAACAACAACCTCCACCACTACACCTTTACCTTTTTTTTATCAATTCAGTTACAAAGCAATAATCTACTGGTACAATATATCTACACCAACTTCATTTCTCTTGTGAGAAAGCTATTTTCCACTTCTATCTTTACAAAGTAACTTCGCGACAATTTATTTATCGTTTGAATCTCGAAAGTGAGAAGGGCGGTTTTTTACGGCTTCGTCATGAGTCTATAGCATGCGTAAGACAACATCACTTTATTCATGCCTTTACATAGTGAGTACGCTTCACTTGGAGATCTATTGTGAACCTTACCTTTACGTTCTTCTTTGCCAAAGCCAGAGCTTGCAAACTCTGTTGGCCATGTCCTTTTTGATTGTTGACCCAAGTTCCTGAATATTTGTCTTTTGCATTTGGCATAAGATCTCACCTTTGCTGCAACACACCATTTCAGCCCCCTATTTAATTCTAAACAGACGCTGATATTCTTTCCAAAGACACAAATCATTATTCTATAGCCACCCTCCCTGAATCAATCTTCTTACTGAAGACGTACGACACTCCTCAACTCCCTTTATTCAGGTCAATCCGGCATCTTATCTTAAAACATAGCAGTTTCCTCCCTTGCTACTTTAATTTTCTCACTTCCAGTCTCCAGCGTCTTAGCATCAAGCTCTACGTTGGTAATCATCAGCAAATCTTGCTGGCATGAAAGATCCCCGCTTTCATTGCAACCTTTGATTCTTTAATTCTAGATTCGCTCGATTCGCTTTTTGCTTTTTTCAATTTGCAACATTAACAACCTGCCTCTTCCTTTTCAAAGTCTGGGTATCTCGTGCAATACTTTAAAGGGCAACTCGAGCAATTATTTCAAAAGCATCACGTCGATAATATGTCTTCCAGCGAGGAAGAAAGTTATGAGAACTACCTAGGCGGAGAATATGGTGATGAATGTATTGAAGCTGACAGAGGTCAGGATTTTGATAATGAGAATCCTTTGACACCCTATCAAGTTCAGCGACCGGCAAACTATGTTACTCCGCCCAAGCCTCAACGCCAGATGCCTATGCAACTTCCTACAACTCACACGCGTGCTTTAGAGGTTCGTCAAGAGCCTTCAGAAGGGTATGCACCTCGCATTCCATCAACTCCTGCAGTTACCCAAGAACCCTCAGGCCCAGAGATTAGCGGCAACCCAGATCAAGGAAACATGCTTTCAAGTCCAGAGGCCAGCGGTAGCCCAAATGAAGAGAATGTCCCTCCTACTCCTCAAGAGCAAAGAAGCCCCTCAGCCGTTCTACAAAGTCCACCCATGTCACACAACAGCGTGCAAGATGTTCCGAGTCCAACAGTTGATTCTGATATCGAAGATGACTCACTAACAGGTAGCCAGCATGCAGATGAAACAAGCGCTAAGTTGATGCCAAGTATCGAGTCACCAGACGTCGAAAATGAGGAAGATTCCCAGGCCACTCTTGACCATGGCAGAAGTCAAGTGGTTGCAAACGATTTGTACGATGCGAGTCCTCAAATATCTATTCGCGCATCCCCAAAAAAGTCAAACAAGAATCGCAAATCCATATTTGGTACGCCACATAATTCCAATGTTCGATCTACCGGAACTTCCAGTCATCCTCAGACCCCAAAAGAACCACGTCAACAAAGGCAAGCAGAAGTAGTTGCAATTGAATCCGACTCTGACGATGATTGCGTTATTATAATGAGCAGGCCAGCACGCCCCGGAAAGCCAAGGATAAAGAATCCGCCTCATGTTATAAAGAATGAGCCAGTCTCTGATTCGACAACGAATATTAGTACACCAAGAATAGCAAGTGTCAGCCCTGATAAGAGCGTGGCGCCCGATGATCTTGATAGAGAATCAAGCCCTACTGAAGAAGAAATGATCGCAGCTCAAGCATCAATTCTTCGCCCAACTATACGTCGAACTCAGTCTGAAGATGAAGATTCTCCCGGACCGGTGAGAGATGGTAGGAAGAGACGCAGAGAGAGCATGGCGTATCCCGAGGATCAAACAGATATTGATAATGCTATGCAAGTCGATGAAGATGAAGATGACAATAATTGGATGCATTGTCAAGAAGATGAAGGCGACGATTCACAAGAGGAATATGAGAACCTTGTGAAGTTACAAAATGCTTTAAACAAGGACCTAGATAAAGGAACTCTCGGTTTTACTGAAAGGGCTGAGCTCATCAGGGTCAACCACACTCTTGCAAAGCTGGATCGCCTGAAGACCGCTAAAGCTAGAGGCGCTGAGAATGAGGACGAAGACGAAGAATCGCTGTTCGTCCCTGAAGAAAGACATCGAAGATTTCAAAATGTTGCTGATAATGGTGAAGGCCCATCTTCAAGACCTGGCGACAGATTTGAAGATATTTATGATGATGATGCAGGTCTTGCTAGTATGCTTCAGGAAGAGTTTAACGATGGCCCTTCCAAAAAGCAAAAGCCCAAGAGAAAACGTCAAGCCCCAGCCAAGAATGCTCGAGAATTTCAGGCCAGGGAACAAGCAAAAATTCTTGAGAAAGAAAAAGCAAAGTCGCAAAAGCAAAAGGCCGGTGGAAGTGGTGGCAAAGGCGGGAAGACTAAAGCCGGACGAAAAGGCAAAGGCAGGGGCAAAGAAAAAGAGAAGAGATCCAAAAGGGGGGCTGTTAAGGTCGATAGAAACATGAAAGAGGCTCGGTTCATGGGACAACGCGGAGGACAAGATGATATTGGACAATTGATTTTGGATGATCTCATGAATTGTGATGCGATTGGGGATCGTCTCCAAGATCCTATCTTCAATTGCGCTCCCGAACCCGAACTTGGCGGAACCAGAAATAAAGCCACTCAACTTCAACAACTGTTCGCCAATATTCCTGAAGGTAGTAGTAAGACTAAGGGGAAATCTGACAAAGCAAAACTTTTGCAAGCGTCTCGAAGTTTTGGTTATGCACAAGTCAAAGCTGTTGATGGAAAATGGCTTGTCAAGGGAATGAAATCGACCTTGTACCATCATCAGTTGCTTGGTGCGCAGTGGATGGTTTCTAGAGAATTGAGTTCTGAACCACCTCATGGTGGCCTACTTGCCGATTCGATGGGTCTTGGAAAGACTGTGCAGACTTTGGCTTGCATGGTTGGCAATCCACCCACTGAAGAAGACAAAAAGCGTGGAGTAACGGCAACATTGATCGTTGTTCCATCTTCAGTCATATCCCAATGGTTGGAAGAAATCCGGAATCACGTCCACGAAAAAGCACTCCCTAAGGTGATGCAGTACAAGGCGTCAATGAATATCCCTGAAGCTGTCCTCAAAGATTTAGACATAGTTGTTACTTCCTACACAGAAGTCATGAAGCAATTCCCCTTCCCCGATCGGAAGGGCAGAGAAGATATTGCTAGGTATGGATATAAAAAATGGTGGAAAAACGCTCATGACCAACTTGGCGACCTTCATAAGATTAATTGGCGTAGAGTCGTTCTTGACGAAGCTCACGCAATTAAAAACAACTCTGCCAGGACAAGTTTGGCTTGCCAAAATCTGAAGAGCGTTTATCGGTGGTGTTTGACTGGTACTCCTCTTTTGAATAGGCTCGAAGAGTAAGTGGAATTTGCCCAAAGTTCTTACATTTGATTGTTGAAATTCTATTTGAACAATGGGAGGGCTGGTTTGGCCACTGGTCGCCAGAGGCCACCTCATTGTTCAAACCAAATTGAAACAATCAGAAGCTGACAATTAACCTAGGCTTTTCCCGTACCTTCGATTTCTCAAAGCTAATTATGCAATGGATTGGAGGACTTTTCAACAATATTTTTGTGACCCTGATGCTGACGATTGTAATAATCGTATTACAACCCTTCTAAGTTATGCTATGATGCGCCGTACTATGAAGACTACGATCCTCAATCGACTAATCATTACTCTCCCTAAGCCCTACCCTGTTATGCAACAGCTCAATTTCTCTCGAGAAGAGAGGATTATTTATCGAATTGTAAGTGTCTCATGTGGTTTGAGACATTCAAATGCTGACTTTGCTACTATAGACCGAGAACCGCTTTCGGGCAAACCTTAACGTGTTTCTGGCCAACGGCACTGCTCAACGAGCCTATGGAGTCTTCTTCGTTCAACTGCTTCGTCTCAGACAATGTACCTCTCACCCTTTTATGCTTGAACGCACGATGAGAGAGTCCTGGACTACCGAAGACGTTGAGCGACTTCGCAAAGAGCTTGGCAAGTTTAAGGACACAAACGTAGCGTTTTATGAGCAATGCAAGCTTTGGGTTACTGAAAGTGAAGAAGAGAGAGCGGAAGCTATAGCTAGAGGTGAAAAAGGAGCCGAAGCTATCCCTTTCGGACTTTCCAAATTTGGCGAAAGCTTCAAATTTGATAGTGCTTTGGATTCGCTCAATGAGGAAGAGCTTTATACTCGGATTACCTGTCATCTTTGCTCAGATGTTCCAAATGAGCCTGTTATTACTGATGTAGGTTGAAAGGTTCAGGAGAGTTTGTACCAATGCTAATATCTTTCAAGTGCTCACACATCTTCTGTCAGAGCTGTTTGACCAATCATCTACACACGCAGATGCACTTGTCCGATGGCGATGACACGGTAAGCACCATTTTAACCAACCTTTTCAAGAATCATAATAACAAGTAATAGTTCAACGTTTGTCCCAAGTGTGACATCATCTTCACCAATGCATTACCCTATAAAGATCTCGAAATTCCTGACGATGACGGCATGGACTCTGGCCACAGCCAAGCTCAAGAATCCGAAAGCTCGTCCAGGGCAAGCAAGCGCCGTAAAACCAACAACGACAATTCTCGTCGTACACATGGAATTAAAAGCAAAGGTTTGGATGCGCTTGATTTTGAACCATTTACTAAAGACAATACTTGGGTTACTAGATCAGATTATGATCCTCAATTTCCCCTCATTCCAAGTGCAAAGACTACGGCGTTGAAAGCTTTGCTTTTGAAAGGGTTTGAAGAGGCTCCTGATGATAAGGTATGTTGATTCCAATAACCCCCTATTTCTGACTTTTGAAAGTCCAGTCAAAAACTAAACAATCAATTCACTTCCCAGGTAGTTATCTACGTCCAATTCCGCACGCTAGCCCGTATCATCGGGCGCATGTGCGCAGCCGAAGGCTGGGACTTTTTATACCTCACCGGCGACGCCTCACTCGAGCACCGAAGCAAAGCCATCAAAGAATTTCGCAACCGCGATGATATTCAAATCCTAATCGCCGGCCTCAAATGCGGTGGTCTCGGCCTCAATTTCCCATTCGCTAATCGCTGCATCTCGCTTGATCTCTGGTGGAATCACGCCGTCGAACAACAAGCCTTCGGACGCATCTTTCGCATTGGCCAAAATAAAGAAACGTGGATGACGAGACTCGTTGTGGCGAATTCGGTCGATATGCGGTTGTTGGGGATGCAGAATTGGAAGTTGAAAGCGTGTGAGAAGGCGATTGATAATAATGGATTGAGTGGTGCGAGTGGGAGTGCGGGAGGAACGCTAAATTTGTCGCAGTTGGCGAGGTTGTTTGGATTCTTGAAAACGGATGAGGATAATAATTTGTTGAGGATTGAACCGGATTATGAGGATGGAGAGGGTGCCATGGATGTGGGAGGTGCGTAGGGGAAAGGGTTCGGAGAGGTGGATGGGGTGAGTTTGGGTGGTTGGGATGGTGATGGAGAGAGATGGATTGGTGCCCGAATTGAAATTCTTTGAAGTTTTTGGGCTTGGGCAGCTGGAAGCTGGGAGTTGATTGAGAGGTTATTATTTGTCTTTTGCTGGAGACGAATTCGTGGGTGCGGGATGGGGGAAGTTATTATGATTATAATTGAGTGGTTTTAAGGGGGTTCAAGCGGGCGATTTATTGATTGACGCATACTCAGGGGGAGAGGAGAGATTTCTCTGAGGGGTTTATTCTTCTACATACGTAGAAACATACATATCATTCGAAAATTAAATACAAGAATATTAAATATTATAATAAAACCTTTAAGTTACATACCTACCTACTGATATCAAAGTTTCAAATCATCAGTTTGATTCCAAACATTCGATATTCAATCTCCCATTTCGGTTTGGACATTCAGGGGTTATTATTTGGGTTTTGGTTGGAGATTGAGGATTTGGGAATGGAGATCGAAGGGTATGAAGTTATACGAAAGGGGCGAGCATGAGAGAGGGAGGAAGGATTATTAGGAAGGAGGGGTATTTAACATATGATTATTTTCTTCTTCTTATCTTTCTTAATATCTCTTCTCTCGGTTTCTTTTGAAATATATAGATGGAGATGGAGGGGTATCCATCTATTTCTTGGTATCTTCTTTCCTTTCCTTTCCAGCTCATCTGCTTGTATAACGTGAGGAATATTGTCTTCCTATATATAATCACATGCTATATAGCATCAAGCATCATTTTCGAGAACTCTGCGAGAGGGGGCAAATGGAATAGGGGATAGGGGAGGTTGTCAAAAGAGTCAATCTCCAGTCTCCAGTCTCCAGTGCACATAAACAAGCATCACTTATCCAAAAAAAAATCATCGTAAAAGGGAGGGATCTAGTATATGAGATAGATTTCTAATCATGATTTGATCTTAGATTTTAGATTTATTTACTTATTTCTATGTGTGTGAGGGATTTCTTTTCTATAGTTCTATCTATTTATATGCATGTCTGTTTGTCTGCTCGCCTGTTTGCTTGCTATATCATTCGAAGGGTGTCGAATGTATAGTAAGTACAATTAATTGAAAAACGCCGTTGTGTAAATCATTCCTAGCATATGATATCATATGCATGACTCCATTTCCATCTTTAATTCCATCTCCCCAAACAAATCTCCACTCTCCTCACAACCACACCAACCCCAAAACCGCCCCCAAAATCCCCACCCAGCACCCACCCATCTGCATCATTCTCCCCGCAGCACTCTTCTCCGGCACATTCCCCGTCGCCTTACCCCCCAGATACCAACTCCCAATATCCGTCAACTGCCCATCCTGATCCAGCATCGTCGCATTATATCCCACATTACTGACGCTGGATCGGAACGATCCGAAATACGAGTAGCGATCTACGTATGAGAGACGATCGAAATATTCTGCAGAGGTGTTGAAGAAATCTTGGGTGGTGGGGAGAGGTTGGTCGTTGAGTGCGTATTCGGTCAGCCAGATGGATGTGTTGGGGTAGCTTTGGGAGGGGGGTGTTAGTATTTGTGTTTGGATTTGGGCTTGTGTATGGTGAGTAGAGATGTGATAGGATGGAATTGAGAAAGTATGAAATTGAGAAGGTCAAGATAGAAAGTGAGTGAGACAGGAGGGGCAACCAAAAAAAGAAAAGAAAAGAAAAACTCACGTCCCACGTATCTGCCCAATAAAACTCGCCAACCCCTCAAAATTTCCATACCAATGCAACGGGATAAAATCCACCGTGCAATTCGTTCCTGCATCCGCACAAGCGCTGAAGAAATTGCTCAGCCAAGTAATTCCCCTTTGAGAACCCGTCACGGCAGGCGCTCCCGTTTTAATACCCATTGCGCGCAGTGGCTCAACTTGGCTAATCCAATTTGTAGCGGCGACCGAGGGGGTAATTGCCGATCCGCCTGTCGAGGAAGTACCGTCAGGTTCGTTGTAGGTAAGAACGTGGGTGATATTGCGGCCGGTTGCTACGAGTGATTTCATATCAGTGAGAAAGGTGGTCGAGGTGCCCCAGAGCATAGGGACGAATTCAAAATCTTCTTGCGTGGTATTGGAGTAGGCGGGTGAGGCGGCAATGCCATAGTTGTAGTACCATGAGAGATCGGAGCCAGGCTGTACCCAGACTTGGTTATCGTTGGGATATTTGGAATTGGGGACGAAGACGAGACCTCGTTTAGATGATGAACCGACGTCGGCAGCATAGACGCTGGTTATATAGCTTGTGGTTGCTAGGAGGAGAGTGGTGCTGATATACATGGTAATGGCTGTATGGTTATCTGTTGATTTGATCCGGTATGATTGAGTATATATTTTTAACCGTCGTTCAATTGACCGTCCTTCAAATCAATGTATTAAATGTAAATATTAAAATAGTTGAAACAAAGAGAATACAGTGTACTTCTGAATGATAATAATAAAATCTATAAACCAAAAAATTAAGATATCTTCACGATACACCTTCTTGCTAGGTTCGAAACAAGGCACAGATAGATACCAAGTTTATCAAATGCATGTAGATATGAAGAAGATATCGATAACAAATCTATTCGTCTTTGCAACAACACAAATGAATATGAACAGGAAGAACGAAAGAGAAAAGAAGAACAAGAGATAAAAAGACAGGAGAGAGAAAGAAATACCTACAGGACATCTATACCTTAAGGTAGTATTTACTATCTCCAGCTGAAAAGCGAGCTATCTACTAGATAGCTTCCCAATCTTCTCTTCATCCGAAGCTACCCTACCGTACCTTATCTTGGTATGTTTTTCCTCTCTTTACGTTGTACCATTCGCATAGATTGATTCGAAATCATCCAGGAACATTTGAATGGTTGGATGAAAAGAAATGGAGAGTTACTGAGTTAAGAAAATGATAAGTGCACGGTCCTGCCTCGGTTCTCTCGATTTTTGTTAGTGACAGCGCTAAGATATTTTAGATCTATTTTCAGTTTCTTGAATTTTTGACATGCTTGCTTGGAGACGGGAGAGCGACATTTGATGATTTAATTGGATTTGGTATGGTTTATATATATATTTAGGTGGGTATTTATATTATTGATATTATTGATATTATTTATATAACTTATATATTTTATATGGAATGGAGGAGTACTCTGTATGATAAGAAGTTTCTTGTCTTGAAAATGTTGCATATATTCTAAGATATTTATCCATCTACCTATCTACCTATCTACCAACCTACCTACTTACCTATCTACACGTTATCTTCCCCATCCTTCAGCTCATATGCTGACCTCCTCAAGACCCAATATTCCGACACCCGGGATATACATCCGTTCCACCCAGGTGCAGAGTGAACACCAAGTAGAAACAGAACAGAGTGCAAAAGCCATCTCACGGAACACCGATATATCCCATCTCCCAAGAACCAAGAACCAAGAACCTTGACTCACAGAACCAAAGCACCGCACCGCACCACACCACACCAAAACACCAAGAACCATTATCAAGCCGTTCAATTCTAGCTCGGACTACCAATCCAATCTCCAACACTACTACTGCAGGAACAAAGCACTAATCAATCCCATCTCATTTCATGACATTTCACTATCCTCTAGTTTCCCTATTAGTAAAATTACATAAAATAAAATAAACTTCGTACCTGCATTCACGCCGTTTTGATAGACCTTCCAATTCTCGTCTTCATTCCCATCGCTAATTTTTTCCCACTACATACACACGACATACTCATCACTACTTACCTCGAAAGTGTGGCACATCACTACCTAGGTGCTAAAGGTATGGCATATTACTAAGAAAGAAAAGAACACAGCCTAGGAGTTAGAAGTAATCTCAAGCTAAATAAATCATGGTGAATACGCTATCGAAGTATCAAATTCTTGTCAAGTTCTTGGATTCTGGGTCCAATCGGGGTTCTTCGGATTTGATCTGATCTAGTCTCATCTACTCTGATCTGATCTGATTAGAACTACATCGTACTCAATATAGTAGAATCTGTAAAGGTACCTACCTACCTAGAGAAAAAGGCTGAGTTCTAGCGAATTGGCTGGAACGATTGAAGATTCGAGACTCGTAGCCGATGATGTCTGGATAATTTATTATCAATTGATATGGCTAGAAGAGAGTTAAATATCTACAGAGGAATAATGAGCGAGGAATAGGTACCTAGACACTACCATAACCATACACCTATGATTCGAAATATGAAAAAAAAAAAAAAAAACTTATATCCCTATTACACAATGTACTGTACCCAGGTCAAAGAAATGAAATAAACTGATTTGGAATCCAACAAAAAGTATTATCTACATACGAAAGTGCTAATTTGGTAAAGCTAGATGATATCTATCTATCTATCATCTAATATTCATATATTAAATATTCGTTCTTATCCATCCATTTCTAGTTTTCCGAATCACAATTCTCTTTGATATGTTTATAATTTACTTTCCCAGATCCTAGGTAGGTAGATATTTATTATCATCCTTTTTTCAATTGCATATCTACATATCCATATACCTAGGTAACGTTATTAAGCAGATCTCCTTAAAAGTTCAATTACCTATAAACGTGTAGGAAATGTATCAGGGCTAGTGCTCGGTGAATGCATGTGATGGGGAAATTCTACAGAAAACGTATTTACTCCTGGTACCTGCCCTTCCATCGGTTTTTCCTCATACTAGCATCGATGGATTCAGCAGGGGTTATATCTCTTGCTTGTAAGATCCCTTTGCTCTTGAGTCTCGACCTCATTAAAGATTAAAACCCCTATATGACCCAGCAAGTCCCCAAGCTTCTTCTCTTCCATACTTCTCAATGCTGTTCTCTGGTTCTCGTCTCGATTCATGTTCAAGAAGTCTTCATTAGTCAATCTCCATGGTGACAGGGCATCCAAGAGTTGATCAATGTTTGCCAGAATCGCAATACCAGGAATCTTACTTGGTCGCTTCACATCTATCTTCTGCAACACTTCCTCCCACACCTGTACAACTTCCTAATACATGCCTGTACCATTTTGTGGAACCACTTGAGTTGGAAGAGGCGAAGGAAATACACCTGTGAGTTTGGAAGTGCGAAGCACCTCCGTCTCTTTGTCCCCTGGCCAACCCAGAAGCTGGCCACCGCTGCTGCCAAACGACAGGAAGAACTCATATGCTGGGTGCAGGATACTAGCAAAGTCGTAGTCGAGTAGTGCAGTTATACGACATGTAGTAGGATCATAAAGCAAATTTTCAGGGACTTCAATTATTGTTAATAATGAGCTCACAACAAGAATAGGAAAGATTCTTACCTAAATCGCCGTGTATGATAGACTTTTCTTACTTCATAGATATATTAGAGAATAGAACTAATAATCCCTTCTCAATAAAAGCGTCAATACGCTTTCGAACACCGTCGTCTTTCCAACCCTGAAGATACGGCTTTGCGACTGCCTTCGCAAACGCTACTTTCAGACATTCTCTACAAAACTTTTCTAAACTACCCCAGGGTCCAGCACCAATGCTTGTCATAGTCCACTCACGACAGCACCACTGCTATCAAAATCTGCACCTCAGGAGTCATGAATACTTTCGGGAAGCGGGTAGT
This sequence comes from Botrytis paeoniae, assembly GCA_004786145.1. Taxonomy (NCBI): domain Eukaryota; kingdom Fungi; phylum Ascomycota; class Leotiomycetes; order Helotiales; family Sclerotiniaceae; genus Botrytis; species Botrytis paeoniae. Next base: position 80,318 of record PQXI01000113.1, read on the forward strand.
CCTGCAGTGCTTTCAAGAACCGCGCCATTTGTTCCAGAATCACTTTCTTCCGACCAAGCGGTATAGCTTCGAAGGCCTCGGCCAACGCTTCCCCAGGTATCAGCTCCTATAAAATCCAGCCTGGATGATCGCGACTCGCGCTGCCCCAGCCACAAATGCGTGGGACAACAACTAGATTGATATGACTTAAAGCATCTCGAGCAAGACTAAGAATAGCAACTCTGTTCTGGGCTCGTGTTTCTTGATGCATGTCTTCCTAGTCCCGATTGCTGAGACGCCTAATGAATTCCCTTGTTCCTACTGGAATGTCGTCGTATCCTGGTAGTGGAAGTCCCGAGGTGTCATGAGGAAGCAGGAGATGATAGACGAAATTATTGTATTTGAAAAGATGATCGTCTTTATCTTGTCCCGGCGTGATCTTGATTTGTATTAGCTTTTGATCATAGTCATCCATTTTCGGGATCAAATGTAAATGGAAAAGATGCTCGAAAAGTGATCTATAACAAACAGGGGTTTATATGCGGAATATTTATATAACATACATGACTTGGGAAATGCAGAGAATCTGCAAGTATCTGTGCAATGTATTCAAGACGCGACTGATAGTTGGCGTGGTTGTGGTTTACCGCCATGTTGATTAAAATTGATCTGATAGCTTGTAGAATAAAAATCTTATGTTTAGGAGGTTTTCTAGAAACGTTGTGGATAAAGAGGTTTTGAGCTTGTATAACGTTATGAATGTTGACGTTTAGTTTGGGATTATATATACTTGATATATTATGGTAGTTGAATATTTGTTGATGTGTGTAAGTGGAAACTGGAGTGCTTAGTTAGGCTGTATAGTTTTGTTTTTTTGAATTTATCAATCTTTTTAGTTGTCTAAGGTGCTATATAGTGCCTCTTCTGAAGTATAAAGAAAGGTTTTTTGAAAAGCATCTATAAAGTTTTAGGGGAGGTAGGGCGTGAGTAGATTTCCTCCACTATCTGAAGGAAAACCAAATACTGATAAAGCTAGATGTCAACTACTCGATCATCAAAATATACAAATATCAAAAGTACACACGTAGCCAATCATCGAACTCAAGATTAGTATATGGATCTAATATCTGAATCTCCCAGGCGCGAGAAGCCTCCATTAAGTGCTCGCCCTCTTTCAATGCTCTACCTTTTCTACGCACTCAAGTTCACAATGCATCTACTATCTAGGGAATAGAAAAAACCCTAAAAATAATAATGAAAAGCAATCAAAAATGTCAATATCGAGTTAGTTTCTACCTAACTACTTCCCTACCCACCTACCCCCTCCAATCAATCTCAACACAAATAACTAGCCATTCATTCAAGAAACAATTTCATTCTCCAGCAATCTCCCAATCTCCTCCGCAATCTCCATGATCCTCTCCTCAGTCAGTTTCCTCCCAATAATCTGCACAGCAACTGGTGCTCCGTGATATGCTTCCGGATCATCTGTTCACACATTAGTAAACCACTTCTGTAGCCACGACCAAAACCCCCCTCCCCCAAAAAGAAAAGAAACAAAACTTACACTCCCCCTGCACTACTCCATCCACTTTGTCCAACCCCTCATACCCCTCTTTCCTCCCATCCACCCCCTTATCCGCAAACAACACCGGCACCACCACACTCGTAAAATCCAACAAATTGATCACATTCGTATACCCATAATACACAAACCGATCATGACGAATTGCCGCCGTCGCCGCCACAGGCGCAACAATCGCATCGATTTCTCTACCGAGTTTTTCTTCCATGATTCGAAATTGCTCGAGATATTCGCATTGGTATGCCCATCTTTGGAGATTGATGTCCCAGAGTTCGTTGAGGGAGAGAGGGGCGTCGGTTGTGTTTGCAAAGTCGGCTATATTGGGGATGGGAGGCTCGCCGGATTTGGAAAGATCGGTGCGGATATCCTTGGAATTGCTTAGTGGCGATTTAGATGGGGAAACTGTAGGTTATTGACTTACCTGTCCGGCATCTGAACTGTATATTTTGTTGAGGAGATCTTGAGCATGGCCATGCTTGTAGGGCTTCCATTCAAAGACTTGATGCCCATTTTCTTTCAGAGTATCGACTACTTTTTTGATGCCACGGAGAATTGGGGGATGGGGTAGAACCTGGGATAGTCAGCATCGCATTGTCTATAGGTTTTCTATCCTTCTGGAAAGGGAGATTAAACACTTCCACCCAGCTGTGTTCACTTGAGGTCCCATCATTACCCTATTATAGTCGGACATCAAACTTATCCTCGTTCCATATAGCAACTGAACTTCTAGAAAAGTACCGAGGGCTTCAAAATGAACTTGACACATACTTTACCATCAAAATCATAGTATCCGATCGTCAAGCCACCATCCGAAATTCTAGACTTTATAACATCGGCTTCCGATTGCCTCCAAGGCATAGGAACAACTTTAGCATCAAATTTCCAAGGTTCTTCTGCAAGAACGGATTCCAAAAATAATCGCATATCTTCGCAAATCAATAACTCGAACACGAAGAGTATCAAAAAAAAGTCTGAGGAAGTTTAACATACCTGCAACTGAATGTGTGATGGGACCACAAACACTATGCAAAGTTTCCTGACCCTCCATGCTATTTGCCATCTTACCATAAGGAAGACGACCATGGCTTGGACGTAAGCCGTATAGAAAATTGAAAGCCGCTGGTACTCGAATAGAGCCACCGATATCAGTCCCTACACCAATGATTCCACCTCGGAATGCAATATTCGCACCTTCACCCCCCGATGAACCACCGCACGACCAATTCTTATTATAAGGATTCACCGTTCTCCCGATAATGTTATTGATCGTTTCACAGCACATTAAACTCTGAGGCACACTGGTTTTCACGTAAAAGACGGCCCCGGCTTTGAGTAAAAGCTTGACGAGGATTGAATCGTCATCTTCGTATTTGCCAAGCCATGAAACATATCCCATAGATGTCTCAAGACCCTGATGGACACAAAATAAGCAGGAAACCTATAATAGAATCGTATTCCACTCACCTTAATTCTAAATTGATCCTTCAAAGAGATTGGTAGACCATGAAGTGGACCAACTGTTTTCCCCGTTTTCTTATAGTGCTCATCCAATTCCTTAGCACGTGCAAGAGCCATCTCAGGAAAGAATTCGAGAGCACAGTTTAGCTTGACATCATTAATATGGCTCATATTGCATCCGTGAACTACTCACAAGCTGATGGGCTAGAGCGGCTCTTTTACAAAATGCCGTTGTTACTTCAACGGAAGTCAATTCACCCTTTGCCATCCTGGCTACAAGATCAGTAGCTGCCGAATTTGTGATGGAAATCTCGTCAGTAGACATCACATCACCAATATTAGTATATCCTATCACACAATCCTCAGAAGGCTGGGATTTCAAACGCCATTCCGAAGGGATACTGGCATTGATTCGATCCTTCTTATCTTTTGCAATCTCTTGCCAAGACATGTTGCTTCGATTGAGAGAACTAAATGGCGGTTGATACTTCAAGTGGTCCAAATAATTAGAGGTTCTGGAGAAGAGGGAATTCGAAGAGATAGTAAAGGAAACCAAGAAGATAGCACGACTACATCCGATAGTGGGGTTAATGTACCTAGTATGTCATAGCCTTGTAGGGCTTGAAATAGTGGATGTTTATGTGTGGGGAAGCTGCGATACTGGTATCTGCAGACCAGGTTCAGGCAGCGACTAACAATGCGTAGCAAGTTTTGATTTGAAGAAACGCATGCCGCTCAGGGGCATCGAAAGTAATATTCCACGCAAACGATAATACATACAAAGTCTCATAAGCTCGATACGGATTTCCGAAGATGTAGGACACATAACACAATAAGACCTAATCGAGAACCATAACCTATTAAAAAAGACTTGGGTTGAATGTCTAAAAGAGGACGCAAAATAGAATACAGCGGGGGAACCGGGGTGCCAAAGATCTCAAGCAAATCATTTATGGATAACATCAGAACCAAGAACTCTCAGATTGGAGAGAATCTAGGGTATGGAGCATCTTATTACCAACGACAATCTACCTGGGCCCTCATCTAATTAGATGTGGAAGTTCGAGCAGAAGGTCGAGGAATTTTTCTTGATGACCCCGATTCGGACAATAACGGTGTACTCTCAACAGTGGTTCCACCTTCGTCATCTGTATCGTGTTCTCGCGAGCCTGCAATATACCCAACGATACATCTTCCATTGGACTGCTTGACGTTAGTGAGTGTTTTTGAACTAACGGATAAATGATTTCACTTACAGCTCCACCCTCATTATTCTGTCTCTCCCTTCTAGCTTTTAGTTCGAAAGATATCCCCATAACCAACAAACATCCTTGTAAACACCCTGTGATCAAGAACACACCCCATGTACTCCAACCACCAGCTCCTAATCTAGCAAAAAGACTCATGGACCAAACAAAACTGCCAGGAGTTTGAATACACATCATTGGTATACTCAGACTTCCAATATGACCAAGATTGTATGTCAGCCAGATTTGAGGTATATATTGGATACCTGCAAGAATTGTAGCTATAATACCCAATGTGTTGGCCCATACCCCAAGTACATTAGGATGAGCGAGTGCCAATGATGCACTGACAACGATAGTAACGAATCCATGGAAGAGACAAACCAAAGCTACCGTGACAGCTGTGCGCCATGTATGTTGTTGTTTATTATCATCGAGTGTAGGAAGGGTCGGAGTTCGCGGGAAGAATACCATGAAAAGGACTAATCTATATGAAGGTGCTATTAGCATTTGATATCTTCATTGTAGATGATCGCCTTGCGTACATTATACTGAAGCAAAACCATTGAACCCCAACTTGGGCAATACCAAGTAATCCTGCGACACATTCAAAGGTGCTAACAGTTTTGCAACATGCCACATCCGCGCGAGATGCTGGCAGAACTATTATATTTGCAAAAGCGCATGTTCCTGATGTTGTACCGAGAAGAATAAAGAAGGGGGATATTCCCTCTGATGTTTTGCGACTGATGATTCGATAATGTTGAGGTAAGTAAGAAACGAGAATTCCAATAAGAATGAAGCTGGATAAGGTAGATAAGTTAGCAAGTTGCCATTATAAATGAACTGAGAAATCTGGAGAAGCTTCTTACATAGATACTGCGAGATTGATGTAGCTCACATCTTGGAGCTTTTGGCAGCGGTCTGATAAGTTATCTGTGATAGACAACATGATGATGAATTGTAAATTGTAATGAGATAGATGAATCTGCTAATGGATTATTAGAAAATCCAAAGCTTGCTATTCTTATGGTGAATGAATTCAGATCATTGGTAAGTAGTCGTGAATGTTGATGTTTATTTCAAGTGAAGCTTTCAGAGAAATGCCATAGCTACCGGTACATAGGTACATAATAAGGTACCAACAAACATGGATCATCAACACACTCAGACACGGTTCTCCCATGCTATCAGCTGATAGGCAGGTGTGAAACACAGGGGTAGCTGTTTTATGCGGCCGCATCATTCCGTGATTACTAAATAAAATCTCCAAAGCCACCGGTGAGCCACCACCACTACTACTTCCACTTCACACCAACAAACGGTGAACCCTTAGTACAACATTGGACCCTCAAGTACTTAGTGAGAATGTTCACTTCATAGATCACCAGATGTCCAAGTGGCCGTTCCCATTGGGTGTATATGTTCAACCTTCCTGTACTTTCTTTCCCTATTGTCTAGTACTGAGTATCACGAAGTTCTGTTTCTGTTGATCTCTCAACATAGCATGATACAATTTTGTCATCCCATATGGTCTTAAAAAATGCAAGAGACTAATGGCTGGTGAGAAATTAGACATCCGTAAGTATATGGAAGTTCGATTTCTATTGCAGCCAAATGTCAAACAGCGAATTGCGAATGCATCATTTTCAAAGTGTTATCAGCTTATTCTACATGGATCTACCATTCAAACTTACCTCGAGCCTGCATAAACACCGATTTTAGTGTCGTTGACTGCAGTTACCATTCATCCCCACTGTAACCCCAGCTCCGGAAACGAACGGTCTTCGAATGCAACCTGTCTTTGTCATCACTTTGAATGATTCAACAAGTTCCTCTTCGTCTATTTTCCTCTACATTTGAAATTCTTCATAAGCAGAAGTTTCTCGATACTTTACCAACAGGACTGGAAGTTAATGATAAATCCATATAAATCCTTCTATCTAGCTTCAATAGAATATCCACTGCAAAGACGGATCTCGTTCAAGTGGTTTCAATCATTTTCAGCCTTTTTACGGCTACAAACATCATGACATCCAACACGACTAAAGTCCCACAAATGCAAATTAGACCTTCCAAACGAAGTCGCAATCGTAAACTACTCTCATGTACGGAATGCCATAGGAGGAAACAGAAATGCAATCGAAATCATCCCTGTAATGATTGTCTAGAGCGGCGTGTTCCACATAAGTGTCAATTTGTGATACCTTTGTAAGTGTCCATTGACATGATACCAAGAATTTTTTATTGATTTAGAGGGAATTAAAAAGACAGAGAGATTCAAAACTTGATCATCAAACCACAAAAGCTGCTCGTGATCGAAGGATACTTGCTGGGGAGGAAGTTCTACTAAGCCTTGAATCGGTCGACGATCTAAGAGGCGTTGGATCATCTTATGCATCCACTCGTGCCCCTACAGATTTGACACAGGTCTTGTCCTCTAATCATACTCCTATTCATGATATAAAACCACGGGCTTCCTTTTGGCCCAACCTAACGAGTGGGATTCTGGATGCATTCGATCCATTCTCGATATTGCCAGATACAAGTGGAGATCCGCTTCCCAAATCAATTCTCATAGAATACTGTAAGCAATTTATTTCATATGTGGGGAGGAGTTTTACTGATAATAGAAAGTTGTTAAGCAATTAGGTCCGTGGCTTGGTACATATGATGATGCTAAAGTTGTGGGTCGCCCAGCATTCTCTTGGCTACCATTTGCTTTGCAACATCCCCCATTATTCTATGCTACCTTATTAGGCGCAGCCGTTCATCTAGACCGCAAAAGACCTATAAACAAACGCAGTCTGGTCTGGTACAAGATTGAGACAATGCGTTTAGCAAATGAAACAATGAATGTACCTCACGAAGCTGCTACGGATCAAATGCTTTTAGTGGTTTTGATCTTGCTTTATTTCAACGCAAGTCTTCACCCTGATATACAAGTGCCGAGCTGACAATAAATTTTAGGTCGGTGGTGGAGATGGGGAAGAATACGAAATGCATCTCTTAGGTATCAACCAAATGCTAACCATGAGAGGGGGTATGGGCAATCTAGGAATGAGAGGTATGATTAAAAACTGGCTGGGAGTTTGTTATGGTCCTTGGAATCATGATTGGCACTATGGTCTTTTTGTGGATTTTTATGGCATCAAACGACAATCGCACATGTGATAAAATAATCAAATTCCAAATTTTGGTTTGCAAGACTATCATAAAGTTCGAGCTTCCAAAACTACTCCTTCTCGAATCACACATCACCAACTAAGCCAATAACTGTCTGTAGCCACTCCAATTTACAAACTCTTCTTCCACTCTTCCACGGTCAATACCTTATTTGCAAACAATGGCCAAATCAGATCAGTCGCAGCATCCTTTGCCACGGTAGTAAAGCCTGCCGTTGCATCCTTAAGCATGGTTACATGATATCCCCTAGTACCGCCATCAGTTACTTCCAAAGACACACAAATCCAAAGTTAACTTACAATTCATAAGCATATCTTGCCGTGGATTCCAAACAAGTATTTGCCGTCAATCCGGCAAAGATTAGATGGGTGATATCTCTTTGCTTCAACTGGTAATCCAAATCGGTGTTTGAGAACGAACTATTTCTCTTAGATTAGTTACCCTCGCTTTCTTAATCGTATCTATAAAATACACGACATAATACATACCTACTACACCAATGTTTACTAACAACCACATCTCCATTTCCCTCCACATCCGGTTCCAATCCTTCATAAATCTCAACCCCCCATGATCCCTCCTCAAAAGTCTTGCTATCTCTCTGACTCTGCTGCATCGAAGTTGCATGTTCCCAACCTGCTAGAAATCCTGCTTTTACCTGTTGATGCAAACCATAATAGATGGGAATTTTCTGAGCACGAGCAGTAGTCACGAGATTCTGCAGATGAGAAATGGTGTTTGTAGTGGCGAGAGATTCGGCGAGAAGTTGATTGACTTTGCCTTTGGGATGGAGAAAATCATTGTAAGGATCGATGAGAACGATTGCGGTTTTGTCGGTGGATGACATTTTGGGGGATTGGTTGGGTGAAATGGAAGAAGTAAATGGGTATTGTGATTGAAGAATGATGAGTTGAGAAAATGGTTTGAGTTGGATTGATTGAATTGAGATGGAATGGAATTATCTTGTGTCTTTATATATTTCTTTGTGAGCTGTTTATATACAGGAGAGCACCCCTCATTGATAAACTAATATCGGCCTTTATGCATGTACGTCGAGTGGGATGTGGAGAAGACTAAAATCGGCATTAAGGCATAATTAGGTGATGGGATGCGGGATGTATACAAGGCTGAATTCGGCCAATGAAATAGATTGTTTTCTGTTTGGAGGTGATGACTGTGCGTGATATGTTTTTCTATTTGATTCTTGTTTTCATAAGGTTTGGTTAGTTGTTGTTTGTACTCATTGTATATATTGTTGTGAATTTCTGTATAAAGCAGAACTCTTTTCTTTTTTCTTTCTTGTTTCTGTGTCTGCTAGACATACTAGTACTGGATGCTCCAATTTTCGGCAATTTTTGGCAGGCGAAGTATAGTTACCTTGCATTAGAAAACCCAACTTCAAGACAAGACAGTCTAGGTTTTAAGCCTCATGCCTTATGTCATTCAAAGCTAAATTTACTATCCCTTTATAATGATTTATAGTTCACAGTGGTTCATTTCCTTCATCTACAATTGTTTTCCAGGCAGTCCACTTTATAACTGGTTGCAATCCAAAGTAATCTTGCTCAAGACCGTTGCTACCAGATTAGTGCTTTGCTTAAGTTCATTATCGTTGAGAATTTCCATCAAAGTTGTCTAGCTTCTCACATGTGTTAAAAATTCATGGATCCTGATGTAGTCAAATTCAAGGACTCGAAGTGAATAAGATTACTTAAGTTAATGAACATGAAGTCATGTCCGAGGTTGCACCACTCAGAGCCTGTTATTAGAAGCTTGTTAGATATGGGAAAGATCCATAATGATAATAGGGAAACGCTGCCTATCTATAGGCTTACTCTCATACACCGGCTCATATATATATAAACAATTCACCATAAGAGACTAGCTACAGCACCTACAAGCTTGTATAGTTTACATCTTACAAATCGGTACAGTAGCAGAATATGCATAAACACTTCCATTTCCCATAATCTTTCCCATCCTTCATTCCACATAATTTTCGATGTATAGTACACCTTGTTTTTCATAACAAAGTCCACTTGTATATAGTTTGTAACTATACTACTTAGCTCAACCACCACCAGAGAAGCTTTGCTAAATGTTTCCCAACGATTTAGCTAGTTCTTACTCAAGCTACAAGGCAGATATGTCCATGTTTACCAATTGTGGGTGTCATTACCAAAAAAGTGGGAAGTTTGAGCTAATTGTCATACAGGGCTATTCAAATCGGCAGCAGCTTGTGGTTATAAGATGCTGATAGCCACATCTCCAATTTTAGATGTCTCGACACCAGTTCCAGTCTTAAATCCACAGTCCAGACTCAAAGGGAAGGCTAGAAAGCTCGCAAAAGAGTCTAGAGAAAAACAAGACGTCCCAGAAATTGTACCAGTGTTGAGAGCGCCCTCAAAGAAGTACACTATTACGACAGCGAAAATCTTGAAACAAGCGAAGTTTGTCACTGGAAAGATTGAGCTACCATAAACGGTTCGAAAGGTTCTACAGAGAGCGATTCATGCTCGACAACGCTGTGCAGATTGGTTCGAGTCATGCAAGTTTGGGAACCAGTCTTCGAACAAGGGCCATCAACATTTTATCGGACTTCTACAAGATATTCTTAGTGCTCTAGACCAGGGCCGAAATGATAGGAGTCATCAAAATAGCACGGAGGTTCCATGCAAGACCTCAAGGAAATCCCACGACACGGAATCTTCTTGGACTGAAACTTTCAATAGATTTCAAAACCTTGAAATCGAAGACTGTTTGGAAGAAGACAGTGAGGTCGAAAATGATAAAGACAGTTCCGAGCCCAATGCCGACACCCCAGACACTTCAGACACGTGCGAACTAGAAGAAGAACCTCTGGAGATGAAAATGAGCATGATGATTTATTATTTCTTTGAGGATCTTCATCGAATTCAAAATTTCTTACATGGAATATGGAAGAGATACAAGGATAAAACGCTAGACCTCCTGAGTGCCACATTGATAACCAACACCACATTTGAGCTATTTAGTCTCAGTGAACAGGAGATCTTAAGCAATGTACCGAAATTGTTCTCGAAGAAACGATCTTATGACACCATTGCAGCTGTCATCTACGCAAACGGACTGAACACTGGGAAGGACCCAACACAGAAAATGGAGCTGAAGGAATGTTACGGCCTACACCCTTTGATGACTTCATATATCTATCCACTGCTCGTAGTTTGATCAAATACGATAATATTTGTAAGATGGGCCCGGGATATCCCATTCCTTCACTTCCGTTACGGGCAGCCTACATCTCATGCCCGGAAATCCTGGGAACTCCTTACATGGATAAGAAGGAAAAGGAGGATGTCTTACTTTCACAACTCATCATTGAACTACGCGAGTATAGCACGCACTTCTTGGAATTTTGACCTTCACTTCTAAACATGACGTGCCCACTGATTCTCATCTTGAACATCTGGGTTGAGCTAACTGTCATGGTACATAAACGTTGAACATCAAGAGTGAGTTCCTGGCCTATATAAAATTCTATCTAGATTTTCTTTAATGGTCCTCTGTTGCACATCTTTCCAGGGACATGATGTAGAATCTAAACCCGCACCGATTCCAGGACACAGACAATTATACTGCTAGCTCTGAATCTAACAAATTATATTTAAATATGCGCTTCACATGTATTTGGGCAAGCGCCTAACCAACGGTCTATACTATCGATTGTTGCATATCTGCGCAGAGATATCTCTATGCTAATATTGTAGTATGCTAGTAGCTTAGAACTAGCTCATTGATACAGTCTCTACCCAGTTTCAGTAAATATAGACTAGAATGCTAGTAATTGCTAGCTCTTCCGGCGCCCAGCTAGAAGAATTTGATTACCCACTACTTCCAGTTACACCAACACTCGGTTACAATCTTCGGATACGCAACAAAGCTTTTCGGGTCAGTATATTCACTATCAAACATTTTCATCCCATATATAGAATGGCCGTGATAGGCTAAATCCCATGGAATAAACGTTTTGTTGCATATCTGCATTTCGGCTCTCTCGACAATGCGGCTCTCTCAAACATACGGCTAGTATTAGGAACTAGTCGGCCGCTTGAGGAGCCGACTATTATGTGAGTAACATTCTGATATGATATATTGACTGAAGGCCAACCCTCGATCAGCGGCATGCTCTCTCTACTTTGCCACCCTTTGGCTGCCATATCTTTGTGACTGTGAATACCTACGAACACGTATCTCTCGCTATCAGTTGGCCAACGACCGAAATACTTTTCAGATATGAAAGATAAACTCGCAAATAAAAGCATTCACTACTAGGAACTCTCATCTCATATACAATGTAGCTAAGTATGATAGGCTAAGAATTACAACCGAAAAGTTTTGGTTCACGTCTGATTTCAACGGCAAAGGTGAACTACTATACTACTGTTGCTACTAGAACTCTAGCACTAGATCGTGTTTGGCATCCATAATTTACTTTTTAACTAGGTAAATGCTACCTTCTGCTGTGTCTTGGCACTCTCAGCCCTATCCTGATTCGATAATATTTCTATTTATTGCTTTGCCAACCCTCGGTGGCCGTTCTCTCTATCCCACCAAACCTTCTCTCATCTACCCAATTCCAAAACCAACCTTCCACCTTCCACCTTCAACCACAAAAGTGAAAAACAGATATGCAACAAAACCCTCCCACTCTCCATATTCACTCACCAGTTACGGCACCCCAACAAAGATCCCATCCCTATTCAACCCCTCTCAAAAAAATCCAGAAATTTACTCCAACATCATCCGCCAATAGAAATCACGAATTGGGTTTTCAGATGTGCAACAAAACTCCTCGTTGACCGTAAGGCAGGCGCATTCACTTGTAGACCTCCAGCACTGATATTATCAGCGTAAGTCTTATTCGCCTAGGAGACCTATGCAGGTTTGTACGCTATATCATCTTGATTTTGCGTGGTGGTATGTGTATAAATACTACCACCACCCATTTTTCAGATGCCCCCTTCAGGCAAATAATTTGAATGCCATATCAGGATAAGAAATGCAACAAGCAGAAAACAGAACAGGTTAAATTATAGATTGTTGTCTAAGTCGGATATGAGATATACATACCTAGGTAGCTAAATATGTCATCGACCTCATCTACTTCGATAGCGATCTATAATCTCCATCATACATGTTACAAATGAACTGCACTCCACACAACTCGCAGGAAAGTGCTCATAAACCCAAGTGCGCACTACCAAGACAACGAGTTCATAGAGAGCAATCGCACTTAACTCTTTGGGGTACAGAATTCCAGTGTTCAAACTTACTAAAGGCTGAAAAGTAAGATTCATTCGGTGTGAATACCGTGCACTAGCATGGTGAAGGGAGAGGCCGGGTAGTTTTAGTAGGATGTCTACGAGAAAGCCTAAGAATGGATAGTTGATATCCAAGGCTGCATTGTGAGACCATGCTGCTATAAAGCATAACATCCAACATGGTGAGGAAGATACAAGAACTTTTGGAGGGTAAAATGGGGGGTTTCAGCCAGTATCTCTAGATTCTTCAGCCGGCAGAAATCTTCCAATGACATGGAATGAATAGCAAGAAGGATAATGAAGTGAGCAGGGTTGAATTGGTTTGAAGATGACCTTTGATGTATCTTATGTATTAGTACATAAACTGTATATTGAAGTCGACTAGCTCTGTTAAGACTTTAAGAATCAATGCCGCATATCCTCTAATCGCGCTGTCATGTATGTCTGACACGCATGTTCCATCTATATACCGTAACGCCTTGCAAATGCATCGTACTAGTTCCATGATTCCATGATAGCTTGTATATCCATCCATAATGTGTCTCCAATATGGATATAAAATGAGTCACAATCCCCATTATGCCCAATGCCCCTCTCAACCTATATGGGCAACCCAATTGCGCACCATGCCTGCAAATTCGAAACGATTACTCCAAACGATTCATTAATCCTTTCCTGACTTTCATATTGACAACCCCTCCAACACCAAATGCAGGCACAATTCTACATATTCTAGCCGCAGCACTGATGCCCCAATTCTTCTTTATAATACTCCACCTATCTCCCCACGTAACACCTTGACCTCTGTTATATAAATCCAAACCCAATAAATGCATAGGCGTACTCAAAAGTTGTACGGAGGCCGGTGCCAAAAATTGGGAAATTGTTTGTCCGCTTATCGATTTTTGTAATTCCTCAGATAAATTCTTATTGATAATTGGACCAAGCATTGGCGGTATGTTGAATGAAGCAAAAATGGTAAGACAATCACGAGCAGTGAAGAGTATATATGAAGGAAGTGGTACAGGTCTCGGTGGACCGGAGGGACCAAACATACGGGCAAATGTTTGATCTTTGAAAAGGCACAATCCGATATTTGCAGTCGAACTTGCAACGAATTTGGAGGTTCCAGATGTGACTGTGGATGCGGATTTATTGTGTATGGTGGATGTAACAGTATCGAGGGTATTTGCTGTCAAATATGTGCCTCCATATAACATACATATCAGGGCGAACGGTTTCGAGAAGATGAGACTATGGGGTCGGAGAATAAAGCTCTTGAGGGATAATCGTAATGATTCTTTGAGTGTTGCTTGACCTGAGGCATTTTGCATAATACCTCTGTTATAATATTAGCAATTGGCGCAAGAGTCAGAGAGTTGAAACTTACTTATCAATGATAGTGATAATTGGCGCAACCATAGTTGCAGCAGTGGCACCGGACACAAAATCCACACCCAATCTATATGGCAGATTCTTTGTATTCCATTCTCGAGGTTCTGCTATAGGTTCTGCGAGTTCAGGACTTCGAGTCACTGTCTTTGGGTTGTCAATTTTCATTGGGGTTTTGGGTGACTCCATTTTGTGTGAGTCTTCGGATTTCATAAAGAAAATGTCATGAACAATCAACCAATTCCTAATCAAAGTCTCTCTAAAAAACGAATGAATAAGAAATATAGAATCAATTGGATTCTGTATCAAATATATTTGAAGCAAACAATTGCTTAGAAGAGACTTGAAGAATGATACCAAGGATCTGAGTAAACAAAAATTGTATCTCCGTACAATAAAGTTTCTTGAGTGGAGGCCGAAGTCGCACAATGCAATCAAAATGCACAGAGGGAAAAAAGCTATTGATAAGTAGAATAAGCTTATCGGAGAAAGCCTTTACGATAGCAACCCGAAGCTAACCGATTGTGTGCAGCATGAATCAATCTCTCGACATCAATGAAGGGGTTTCTTTTCTATTTTCTACTTTTTTTTTCTTTTTACTTATTATAAATGAATTGATTAACACCAACATAATGGAAATATAACCCTATCTATATTGTCACCTCTGCCGTCAGAGTAGTAGCACCACAATACGGGTCCTCTACAGAAAACGATAGCTTTAGATAGCCGTTCCGGGGGAAAGAAGCGGATCCGAAGAGTAGGTAATAAGAGGGGCACATCTTACCTCACAATGATTCAACCAATCATGAAAACTAGATTAATACCCCCCATGTTTCTTCGCTTAATGAGAAAGATCGTCGTGACTTTGACATTCAGTTCAGAAGTTGTCTTGTCAGCTCACCACGACGAGAAATACAATCTGGTTAAATTAGCAATATGAAACCGGGAAAATACGATGATTCATTCAAAGAGGAAGAGATGGGAATGAGTGATTCTTTACTGAGAGACGAAACGGGAGACACATGTCAACTAGAATCTCAGCATGATGAGAAGCCACGGATGACACGGTCCGGACAAGGCTTGCGACATAAATGGTTGGATAGGCTACTACTTGGCCTATTGGTATTCTGGGTTTATATCTTCTTACCGCAAAGCAAAGACACATTCGATGATGATGCTGTACTTAGTGAGGATAATTGGTCTTGGGAATTGGTAAGGAATTCTTATTGGGGAAATTAGATGGAGCTAATTGGATATCATTAGATCAAGCCAAACTCGGAATTAGTTTGGCATCAGTGCTTTTATGAGTTTGATTGTGCAAGATTGGAGGTATGACTACTTTGTCTGTCGACTTTTTCATTACAAGCTCATCATATACTCTAAATACAGGTACCACTAGATTGGCTAGAGCCTACCAATTCATCAAAAGTTGTTTTGGCCGTCTTGAGGAAGAATGCAACATCAACGGTGGATTATAAGGGTCCGCTTTTTATCAATCCAGGAGGACCTGGAGGATCCGGTGTAGGCACTGTGAAAGACTTTTGGAAGGCTGTTCATGTTACTGTTGGAGCTAACCACGTGAGTCCTGTTCCCGGTGACTTCAAGACTACAACTAATAATCAACATAGGATATTATTGGATTCGACCCTCGTGGAAGTAAGTTTGTAGCATTAAATTGATAGTGAGATGATGTATTAACTTTATCCAAAGTTGGCGCCACCACCCCTTCCGCTCATTGTTGGAATGGACCACGAGAGGAAAGAATCTGGGGCATTCAAAAACTCGGACTTGTCGACTCACACCCAGGAATGATTTATGATCTTTATGCACATCAAAGTGTCGAGTCTAAGAATTGTGAAGCTAATCTTGGTGATCTATCACGATTTCTGGGAACAGCTTCTGTAGCAAGAGATATGTTAGAGATACTCAATAAGCTCGGGTATGAAAAATTGAGATATTGGGGTCTGAGTTATGGCACAGTAATCGGAGGTACCTTCGCCGCCATGTACCCCGATAAGGTTGAGCGTCTCGTTAGTGACGGTTAGTATTATTTTTAACTTTAGACAATGAAGGCTCGCTAAACTTGATACAGGAAACGTCAATTACTCAGAATGGTACAATGGAACCGGAATCCATTACATCGAGGATACGGACAAAGTGATGCTAGCTTTCTTTGACTTATGTCATAAGGCGGGTCCCCAAAAATGTGCGCTCTATGCCTCAACGCCTATAGCAATCCAAGAACGACTCGAAGGTATCTATACCAAGCTTCAAAAATACCCATTGCAAGTTTTCCCTACCACAAACAACACAATGGAGTTACAGTCCTTGGGGATCACCCGGCCAGAACTTCTCACTTATTCGGACGTGAAGAATGCAGTGATCTACTCACTCTACCAACCTTTAGCATTATTTTCTCACTTGGCCAAAGCTTTAGCTGCACTAGAAGCTGATGATGGTATACCTTTCTTGAAAATGGCTATGGCTCAAGGACACATACAACCAAGTTTTACATGTAGTTGCGATTCCCCTGACTGCGAACAGGAATCCGGATGGCCTCTAAAAGCAATTGGAAATGGCGATGCAGCGACATATGTAAAATGCGGAGAAGGTGACGCTGATGTGGATAAAGATAGTCTGGAGGTTATGATAAGATACGAAGAAGAGTTACGAAGAAAAAGCCCATTATCCGCATCGGTTATGTTCAATATTCGCCTATCATGCGCGGGCTGGAAATCAAGAACAAAATGGAATTTCGTTGGTGAGTATTCCTCCTATCGACCACGTTTCTCCTGATCAGACATGCTAATAAGACTCATTTCCAAAGGTCCATTTGAGCAAAACACCAGTCATCCAATCCTCTTCATCGGCAATTCAGCCGACAACATCACACCACTAGGAAGCGCAATATACAACTCACATTTCTTCCCCGGCTCCTCTGTTCTAGTACAGAATTCTTATGGTGTAAGTTCCTCTCATAATAATATCCGATAATTCATAGCTCATCAAATTATCTAGCATACCTCGGCATCTTGTCCTTCAAAATGTACAGCCAAACATCGATTCGCATATTTTCAAACCGGCATTCTCCCATCAAATGGTACAGTATGTGAGCCTGATTTTGTACCTTTTGGAATTGAAGGTATGGATTCGCAAAGTGACGGGGATGAAGAGTTGGAGTTAGAGTGGGCGTTGAAGGAATTGATGAAGTTGTTGTAGATGGTGTCTGCTTTGTTTAGTTGTTCTCGTCTACGGGCTTTACATGGAGGAGAGGAGAATTATGATTATCAGATAGCAAGGACAGCAGGAAGATCAAAAAGTGGATTAAGAAAGAAGATCACTACAATCATGACTTGAAGCGCCTTGAGAAAATTCCTGCTGAACAAGGCTCATAAATTCCGTACTATATAACCCATATAAATGTCGTAGATTTTCATCAAGCCCTGGGTGTCTCACACACGAGATCATTTCAACATAGTAAAGCAAACCTTCATATCTACCAATTGGCCATCTATATCGTCACCTCAAAATCTATATCTAGCAAAACCATCCATCTAATCCTATCTCAAATCAAGCCCTCAAATCCCAAACCCCACAGTAGACTCCACACTACCTCCCCCCCGCGGTCGGAAACGGTAACTTCCTATGCATCCGCATAACCAGCTCCGCGAAATCCCTCTCATTCTCCTGGCTTAAAATCCCATGCCTCACAAAAAAATCAATCATCACCACCGCACTATTCGTCTTGAACGTTCCTTTACCCAACTCCTCCTTCACCTTCTCCACACTCCACAAATAAAACCCCTCCACCTCATCATCCCTCGGCATCGGGATCGTCGCTTCCCCAACCTCCAAATCATACACATATATCATATCCGCCGTCACCAAACCCCTAATCCCTCCCGACCCCTCCCCACTCCTCTTCATATACGTAATCACACCCGTCGATTTGACATCCGCACGGATAAGCTCAGAAGACAACGAAGCCTCTTCATCAGCTTCGTGAACGATGGTTTCGAAAGGCGATTCATCTGCGCGTACGCCCCCTGCAACCGTGGTATCGAATTTCCCCGGGTACGTAAAAAGATGCGCGCTGCGTTTTGCGACCCAGATTTTTATTTCGCCTTCGGCACTGCAGGTGTAAATGGTGAGATGTGCACCACGGGATATAATACCGAAGAGAGAGGCGGCGTAGCGTTCAAGATGTACGGGTTGTTTGGCGCCGGGGATGGCGTAGGGTTCGCTGTGTTCGCCGTGGAGAGTACTGAAGATATCCTTGTCGATTGCTTCGTTGATTACTGTTGCAAAGGCGTTGTTGCATGTAGTGGAGTAATCGTTTGATGCGATGTCCATGGGATGCAGTTGGACGCTTAGGGGAGGGTTTTGAGTGATGGTGAATTCGGGAGACCAGGGCATTTGGGAGACGATTTCGGGAAGCATGTAGCCATGGATCCGATCATCGTCTGGGAGGTATAGTTTGTATAGTTCATCGGTATTTGCATCATATGGAAAGCTGATAGGGGGACAATTAGTATTATAACTTATAAGAGAATAGATTGGACAACTTACTTATCACAAGCTTTCACAAGATCTAGATAGGACTTCTTCGAATCTGAAGACATGGTGATTGATCATACGATTTGCTTTAAAAGTGGGATAAACTAAATCCGAGTTTCCAATCTCAAATCCAAAGAAAAGAGCAGAGATCCCCAACATATAAATCCAACGAACTGATCACGAAACACCGCGTAACGTGATATATTGAAGATGTTCCCAAAGTAATTTCCAACCGTATCACACTTTCTTAGATAACCCATCTGGCCCGTGTGTCCTGTATCAAAATAAGCGATACACTTACCTACCCAACCCCTTGCACCCTCTACCCCGCATTTCATTACCCCAGAATAGATACAAAATACCACCTCCTCCTCACTTCATGCAACCATGAGCTGTTATTTGTCTCAAAGAAAACATGTATTATCACTGTAATCTTACAGTACTACCAAGTAAACTATGAGCCACGACAAGAATTGATGTTTTGAGAAAAATATTCACAAGTCATCGCACAATGAATTCAATATATTTAACGAGTTTCTAGTCTGGAATTGTTGTATGCATAGGTAGGTACTAATAAGTACTCATCCAACTTCCATCCCGTTGGTACAACGAAATTTTAAGAAACCATCAACAAACACCATTCAACATCCACAACCCAACATACCACCCACCCCGGGCTCTGAAACCCATCGGGCTTTGAACCGGGATCTAATTCCAATCACCACCATCCCATCTCATCCCCTCCAATCCCAAACCACAAATCACAATACCGGGATTTGTACTCCCTCCCTCTCTTCCTCACTCACACTCTCACACATAATTCTCCCATCCCATCCTATCACATCCATACCTCCCGTACCCCCCTCCCTACCATATCCATCCATCCATCCATACCTACCCCCCAACATAATCACGAGGACATACCAAAGATACCTACATAAACATGCTCTTTCCTCCAGAATGTAGATTCTCGTTTATTATTCTCTCCTTCCTTTGAATCATCCATTTAAGTTTTAAGTATCGGTTTCTTTAACCTTTTTCTATCTTACATCCAAAACGATAATCATCGCAATCGCAATACTCTCCTCATTACTGACTACTCATTACTTATCTCACCACCATACAATCTTCACTCACTCACTCATCTCAGCTTATCAGCTCATCTCATAAATTCTCACTCACCAAACCATCTCTCTCTCTCTCTCTCTCTCCATCAATCCGTCAACCCCCTCAAGCCCCCCTCAAACCCCCCAAGATGCCCCGCCCAACCCTCCTCACCTCCCTCTCCCTCCTCACCCGCACAATCAGACAATCCTCCACCTCCGCCACCACCAAATCTCTCACCCCCCGACAAGCCATCTACTTCGGTCCCAACGTCTACTGGGGAAGAGCTTGGAAGAATGTGTACGGAACTGGGTTACTGTATGTTATTTTCCATTTCTTCATTTCTTCATTTATTCGTTTCTTTTGTTTTGGTTTATTTCCTTCTTTCCAAAAAGAGAAAGAGGAAAAGGAATCTATGATATGCTATGTTATGCAATACCCTATCCGTTCTGTGCTAACACCTAATCTAAATAGTTACGTCCCCGTCGTTGCCGCAGTCATGTTTTGGCCCGTTCCGATTGCGCCAATGATGAATTTTTCAAAGGGGGTTAAGAAGGAGGGTGTGGTTGCCTGAGATAGGAATGGATTGATGTGATGTGGGATGTGCGATGGAATTTGCTGGCTGAGATTTAACTCAGACGAACATGCTGGGAATTTCGACACAAACATGGCAGAGGGAGGACAATAAATGAATAATACAAGAAAAACATATGATACCATCCCATCATGATTCTTTCATTATTACTTCGTGTGCTTGCCTATCATAATAACTAACCAATTGACCTAAAAACAATTTGGGTATATCCTCTTTTATACACAATAAACACAACCTCCCGTCATGATATCATTCAATACATGTACTTCAAATAATACAGACCAAAAATTTAAAACGCAAAACACCGCCATCAAAATTCTATCCACTCAAACTCCCGCTAATCCGCAATTATTACAAGGAACTCCCCTTTGTCAAATACTGTGCTATGATACCAGCCTCTGGCGTTTCATATGGTGTCCTATATTCACTCGTTCCTCGACTAGTAACCCCTCCAATATCAAGTCCATTGGTTGAAGTAAGACCACCATGATCATTATCAAAGTATCCCTTTTCTTTTCCCTTCGAGCTTGTCATCCTGAATTTTTCCATATTGACTTCACTTTTTGTTTGTGAAAGATTGGCGCTGCCAGGTCGTTTCTTCTTTTTATCCCCCTTTCCTTCTTTCCGCTTTCCAATCAAAGTTTCATTCTCGACCGAAGAATTTCCAGCTGTACGCATTCCTCTAAATTCTCTGACAACTTCAGCAAACCCTTCCTCCAAAGTCTTCATTCTTGCCAGCATCAATCTTCCCATCATACCATCTGCAGTTTCTTCTTTTTTATCACGTTTCATCGCCATCTTTGTAGCGATAGCCATTTGAGTTTGAAATGAACTCGGTACTGCGCCAAGTTGTGCATGCTCAAGACCCATTTCCGATAAACTGATATTCAAACTAGATTCTTTATGACGTAAAACGCGATTGCGTGTAGGATCTGGTTTAGTGATAATTGGAACAGATTGAAAATTTGTACGGTTGGGTAAAATAGGACGTGGTCGAACAGTTGTATTGGTGAAGTTGGCGGTTCTTGGAGTACGAGATCCTGATTGGCCTGCTGGGGTGTTGGTTCCGGTATTGGCTTGTGAATACATTTTTGCTGTTAATGGTCGTGAACGAGGGGGAGAATTGGACGAAAATGAAGAATTTTGAATAAGAGGGTTGAAGAGAATCGTCGTCGTTGATAAATTTCTATCATGAGCCTTCTTCTTTGGTGTAGACTTGGATTGCTTTGAGGGAGAATTGTTTTGTTGAGTGATATCTTGTTGTGGATTGAAAGCCGCAATGGGAGAAATAAATCTCGTTGCAGTTGGAGTTTGAAAATACTCTTCTTCTGATTCAGCACCACTTTGGCTGAAATTCGTCGCTGTATGTTTATCCTCGGTATGTTCGTCTTCATCATTGGACAACAATTCATCATCTCCATCTGCATCTGTATGACCCCCACCAAAATCATTTGGATGTAATTCATCATCTGAAATTCGAGTCATGTCATGAAATCCTGTAGACATGAATTCTGCTGGATCACTAGCCACAGATCTATTTCCGGAAAGCTGACGACTGAGTGCACGATGTCTCATGGCATTTGCTTGCCTTGATTGCCTTCGCATCTCTAATCTTTCCAATATAGAACGATCTTGTTCTTGTGGTGGACTAGCAACGTCTCCTTGACGTTCCATCCAGTTATTGATGACAGTTTGAGTTTGTCGACGATCAAAACTAGGACGATTTCTGCCAAGATTATCTCTCGGCGTTAGCCTAAATACTTCATCAAGAGCTCTGTCTTTTTGAAAACCAGCAACGGAAGATTCATGTCTCCGCAAATTAGGACTGAAGAGTCCATGCCTACGATCTTGGAATGATATTGTTCGCTTCGATCGTTGTCCAGCTTTCTCAACCAAATCCGTAGGTTCAAAGACAGATCTTGCCAGGAAAATCTTTTCGTAGACGCATATACTGAATAATAAGGGAAAATGAGTCATTTTTATAACAGTACGATTCATTTTGATGAATGTCCTGAAAGGGAAAAAGAATCTGAATGGTGTAAGAACCCAAGCAAGAATGTTCGTAGGTGCTACATAAGAGAAGAGAGCGTCATTCTTAACCATAGAAATTGTGTTGACAGCAAAGACGAATTGATGTTCTTCGTTTGCGTTTGAGACGATTGACATGAAGGAGTTTGTTAAAACCGTGATGAGAATGGTGATAACGAGGAAGTGACAAATGAAGAGGAAAAGCACAAGTAATGCCTTTCCTAGGAAATTGTAAGTTTCCCATGCTTCCCATGCCGCAGGTGTAAATCCCATCAATATCTGAAAGATCTTGTAGGCAACTCCTGCTGCATCGTATTCGCTTTTCCCAAACGATAGAGTGAATGCAACAAAAAAACCACTACAAGCTATTAAAATTAGTACAAACACCGCCACAAGATCAATTGCCATCAATCTAAATGCGATTAATAGTTGTGAGAAATATCGGTAATGGTCCAGAACACTGAATAATCGAGGGAATAGTAGGATTGCATTAGTTGCAAGAACATCATATGCCATACTATTCCACTCCTCTCTTCCATAGTCCACCAAGAAAATGCCATACAGCCGCATGCAATAGTAAACAGTAAGTAAAACTAGAATACCCAAGTCGAAAGCATTCCAGAAACTCATAATATATAACGAGAACCCTTGTTCATTGAATCCAACTACCTCATCAAGCATGAAACCTGCACTCCAAAACCAAAATATGACTTCGAGACCGGTGATGTCTGTTGATCTTTGACTGAGAACAGCTAGAAAAAGAACAAGAAGGATAGCGAGTGAGCAAGTGGAGAAGAATTGACGATATCTTGGTACCCTCAATCTCGAAAGCTTGAATAGAGATGCATCTCTTGGGTCATATAATGTGACCGTTCTCCTAGTCAAGGTCTGAATCGCTTGTTCCGATTCTGGTTCTCTATTTTGAAGTTTTGGGCGACTGATTGTTGCCCCATATTGAATTTGATCACGGGTAAGTAATGGGACCGCAGTTCCATTGCTTGGACTTGGTTTCTTGAATCCAGTCCGATTTATTGATGTACGATGAAGATTGTCTGCTGCAGAATGGAATACAATTGTTCCAGCCCAAATAGCCTCTAGTTGTTGCACTACAAGTGGGTGTGCCAAAAATCGTTTCGCAGACGCCCTAATAGCTACCTCCAAAGTTGAGATCCTGGCAGCAACTGGTTTTGCACGATTTCTTTGATTCCAGTTCGTTATGGGTGGATTTGGTTCTGCTACTCCTTGTAATGGAAAGAAGTCATAGGAAAGAGCATCGATTAACTCTCTAGTATTGTATTCCTTCAATAATTTGATAGCTAGAAGCTCGCAAACTAGAGCTCTGGTTAAGCTATTCCCTGCATTACCTGGATTTGCTTGACTCTCCTTTTTGAATTGTAAACAATTTGCCATCAACGCATATAAAGTAGCTCGATTAAAGTGCGAAATTCGAATTTGTTGTTGCATAGGCTTCACTAAGAACTGTGAGACTTGTGGTGACCGTAATTGATCCCATGTCAATGTGGTTTCCGTCCGCGGGAGTATGATGAGTCGAATGGCATGTGTGAGATTATATACTGGAAGCGCATCTAATCAAATGTTAGTATTGGGTTTTTGGAAAGAGATACAGAAATGCTAGATACCAAGATGTGCCGCGGAAAATATAGGCAAGAGAGGTTGATCTTCATCACCATCTTCTTCTTCTACTTCGTCTTCATTACTTCCTTCATCTTCATCCTCCCCATCATTTTGTTGCGCAAGCTCTTCCTCTGTATCTTCTTCTATTTCCGTTTCCGTAAAATCTGCGGATGCATGTCGAGGTAAACGTTCTCTTCTAGCCGCAGCTGGTGAAGATCGGTCAACATTCAGTGTCGAGAAAGGGGAATGTATCTCTTGAGCGCGTCGTCGAGCTTTCGCTGGACGCAGTAATGAAGATAACATTTTTGTTTGGTATGTTTTCAGCTCAAAATCCGCGGTTGAGCGATTTAATACTTAATCCTGTATGATCGGAAATGGAAGGTAGGAAGGAACGCTGGTTGCTGAGAAGGCTGCCTTTCTTGATTTATTTCATCTTGTAGCGACGGAGGTTGGAGAAATGAAGCAACGCAATCAGAAAATTGATCGAGCGAAGGAATAGTGTCAAAGTTTTGTAAAATATTAGTACATTGGTAGTGTTTGTAAATAAAGAAAGAAATAAGTAAATAAATCTTTAATTTCCAGGTTATCGCGTTTCTCGAGCACTTTTCAATTATTTCTCGTCCCAGCTCCCAGAACCAAGGCTCGGTCGTTCGAAGAGTGGATGGATATTCCTTGATGAAGATCAAGCAGCCAATTTATCGAAATAATTAAATTCTATATCCAAACAATATAAAGGAAGAGAAAATGAAGATATAAAATCTCTTCCTGTAAAGAGTAAAAGTAGAAGATGGCAAACCCAAATCCTGTTTCATTTGCTTATCTCACAACCCTTCCAAAATCACATATGATATAAACTCGATATTCAACCCATACTGGTCGAGAATTGGGGAAACCTAGAATCAATGATCTCAACTTTTTTTGGAAGGCAATCAATCATGTCATTGCACACCGAGACACCCTTGATGCTATGCACACTTCTCGTTTATATGCATGCTGCCGATCAAATCCTGGCCATAAAATTCCTATCTCATCCAATCAAAGAACCAAGCACGAGAACATGAATTGAGGGTTTATCTAAAGATAAAGACGGAGGTCGGTACGTACTCACTGAGTCTCACTTTGTAAATGTAAAACAACACTTCCGTTCATATGAGATGTCCTCGTGATAGAATGAAGATAGATAGATAGATATATAATCTGAATTTGTTTAGGTAGAACCTTTGTCTCGTTTCTACTCTCACATCTCTCATCTCTCATCTCTCATCTCTCATCTCATATCTCAATACAACGAGATATCATTATCATGCATGCATTAGAATTCATTTCGAGAAGTTGGTGGCTTGAGAACTTTTAATATGGGGGAAGGTCAGCTTACCTCATTTGCATGATAAAAAAAGAAGCTGCCAAAACAAGAGTCTCATTGGATTATTAGATAGGTAGTCAAGGTAGTCCATCCTTTCGCCATCTACCAAATGTTCTGGCCCAATTTGTCGCTTTCCCAGAACAAGGACGGTATTGGTCCATTTTCTTGAATGATTTTCCTCTCCTCTTGTGCTGTGTGAACGAAGCGTCGATTGTGTCTCAAATCTCAAACCAATTAATTTCCTTTCCACAGGAAGGATGTAAATCGTTAGAAGCTACGAGTGAGCTCATCAATCCATATCCGCATGAGAGATCATGAGGAATCTGGAAAATTGGTACATCATCAGAGACATACATACACACCTATATTATATTTTGCAGCTTCCTCTATTGGACAATGAGCAGGTGGTCAATGTCAATTGGTGTGGGTGATATACAGTGTAGGTAATCAAGGTAATCATATAAGTCAACCCATTCTTGTACTACATCGGTTATGAGTGGGGGGTGGGAGAGAGTGTGAAAAAATACTTCCCCGGAAGTGGGACTTGCTTGAACTCATAAGGCTCACATCATTCAATCAACGAACAGACCGCTATTCTACCCCAAGGTATATATGAACTGCAACGATAAATGGCCGTTCTTCCTGTAGGTCTGACTCGCATGCATTTCATGGCTTGGTTCGAGATCTTCTTATTTTCGTATGCGAGATGTGGTGAAGACTGATTCCGAATATCAATATCAATATGCTCACCGCACAAACATTGATGGAATGAACATAATGCTTAAAGTTATTGCTAGGTAACCAATATTTCAAGCCACCAAGATAATGGTCCATCTTGCAACAACGGTGGGCGATCTTTGTAATGGAAACTTCCACATGAAGATAGGAGTCTACTAGGTAGATAGGTATTGATATCCATACAGCAGTTGTGTATCAGTGCATGTATCTGGACCAGTACCAGTATCAGAACACAGAAACGGCAACCTTTAATGAAAACTTTCGGTGTAGGAGAGGTAGGAAAGATGTTGAGCGTCAAACAGCTGCCGTGTACTGATTTATATTCCGATGACACAGCACAGAACAGAACATTTTACCTACTCTACTGTAGTAATCTCATTCTAAATAAATGCTGTGAACCCTATCTATACGTATGATCCATTTCGAACATTACTTACAATTAATTATTACAAGCGCTTGATATTTGATACCCACGTGCTGCCCAGGTGAGTCTTCAGTTCACCTTTATGACATAATAAAATCGGTGTTATTCTGGCAATATACCGGTGAAAAGTTCTTGAGGGGCACGAGGGGTAGATGCAAGGCTGATGATAATTGGTGATAGCCTTGATTTCATATCCCTGCTAGCTTTAGACACTAAGCCCAATACCGAATCGGCTCCCCTCGGTTGTTCAGCACCAGAAAAAAAAAATGAGGAGTCCCATTTTCTGGAGAGAAATTCCTAAACTCCCAAAAACTTATTCAATACTTTCAATCTTTTATATCCAAAAAGTCGTACGGTCAGGAATTATTCTTTGATACTTGACCTACAAACTGGCGAACTTGGATCACTAAAGCACTCCTCAATCTGCTTTGCAGCTTGTTGAAGGGCATTTCTTGAAGTCCTTGCGCGCAGATCTCAAAAAAACCTCTTTTCAATATCTTACATCATAATGGCAGAATTAGTTTTTCCTCCAGTTGCCGCCCCAATCCTCAATGGCACAGATGAAGGACTCATCAGTCTGGAATTGAAGGATGGCACAATTTATCAAGGATATAGTTTTGGTGCGCAGAAGAGTGTCGCAGGAGAATTGGTCTTCCAGACAGGTATGGTGGGGTACCCAGAATCAATCACTGACCCTTCATACCTTGGACAAATCTTGGTCATTACGTTCCCTTTGGTGGGTAATTATGGTGTACCATCTCGAGAAACCATGGATGAACTCCTCAAGGATCTGCCAGCACATTTCGAAGCATCTCAAATCCATATTGCAGGTTTGATTTGCGCTTCATACGCTGGCGAAGAGTTTTCTCATTTCCTCGCAACCTCCTCTTTGGGAACATGGTTGAAAGAGCAAGGTGTTCCAGCGCTCTATGGTGTTGATACCAGAGCTTTAACCAAGAGAATACGAGAAGAAGGTAGTATGCTTGGACGAATGTTGTTGCAAAAGAATATTCCTGCCAATGGAAACGACAACATCTCTGCTTTATCTACAAAGGATTGGAGATCATCATTCGAAGCAATTGACTGGGTGGATCCCAATGCCAAGAACCTTGTCGCAGATGGTAAGTTCCTACTTTGCTATAGCCCGAATGAAGGGCTAACATAATGCCTTAGTATCAATTCGCGAGCCAAAATTATACAAACCTGATCCTTCGAATGCTTTGAAACATCCTTCTGGTAGACCTATACGTGTGCTGTGTTTGGATGTTGGTTTGAAATATAACCAATTGCGTTGTCTTGTAAAGCGTGGTGTGGAAGTCCTCGTTTGCCCATGGGATTATGATTTCCCTGCTCTCGCCGGCAAGGATTATGATGGTTTATTCATCTCCAACGGTCCTGGTGATCCAGCCATGATGGACAAAACTGTCAAGCACATTCAATCTGCCTTGAAGGAGAACCGAACCCCAATTTTCGGTATCTGTCTTGGACATCAACTTCTCGCCAGAGCTGCTGGAGCTCAAACCGAAAAGATGAAGTTCGGTAACCGTGGACATAACATTCCATGTACAAACATGTTGACTGGAAAATGTCATATTACATCCCAAAATCACGGTTTCGCTGTCCAAACTAGTTCCTTGCCTTCGGAATGGGAGGAGCTTTTCGTCAATGCCAACGATGGAAGTAACGAGGGTATCAGACATGTCAACAGACCATACTTCAGTGTTCAATTCCATCCAGAAAGTACTCCTGGACCAAGGGATACTGAATTCCTCTTTGATGTATTTATCAACACTATCCAAAAGACTCTCGACGATGAGAAACTTCTCTCCGCACCTGTTGTCTTCCCCGGTGGTGAGAAAGCTGAGAATGAGAAGCTTACACCTAAGGTCAACGTCAAGAAAGTCCTTGTCTTGGGTAGTGGTGGTCTCAGTATTGGTCAAGCAGGTGAATTCGATTACTCTGGAAGTCAGGCTATTAAGGCTCTTAAGGAGGAAGGAATCTATACCATCTTGATCAACCCTAATATCGCTACAATTCAAACTTCTAAGGGATTGGCTGATAAGGTTTATTTCCTTCCTGTCACAGCTGATTTTGTTCGCAAAGTCATCAAACATGAGAAGCCTGATGCAATTTATGTCACATTTGGCGGTCAGACTGCTTTGTCTGTCGGCATTCAACTCAAGGATGAATTTGAAGAACTTGGAGTTCGCGTGCTCGGTACCCCAATCTCCACTGTCATCACTACTGAAGATCGTGAGTTGTTCGCTCGAAGTATGGAGTCGATTGGTGAGAAATGCGCCAAATCCGCTTCAGCGAACAACATCGACGAAGCTATGCATGTTGTCAAAGATATTGGCTTTCCAGTCATCGTTCGTGCCGCGTATGCTTTAGGAGGTCTTGGAAGTGGTTTTGCAGACAATGAGCAAGAATTACTTGAACTTTGCAACAAAGCATTCGCCGCTAGTCCTCAAGTTTTGATCGAGCGAAGTATGAAGGGATGGAAGGAAATTGAATACGAGGTTGTTCGTGATTGTCGTGACAACTGTATCACAGTTTGTAACATGGAGAACTTCGATCCTTTGGGTATTCACACTGGAGACTCAATTGTTGTTGCTCCTTCCCAAACATTATCCGATGAGGATTACAACATGTTGAGAACCACAGCTGTTAACGTTATTCGCCATCTCGGAGTTGTTGGAGAATGTAACATTCAATACGCACTCAACCCTGACTCTAAGGAATACTGCATTATTGAGGTCAACGCTAGATTGTCCAGATCTTCAGCCCTCGCATCCAAGGCTACTGGATATCCATTGGCTTTCATCGCCGCAAAACTCGGTCTCAACATCCCCCTCAACGAAATCAAGAACTCAGTCACTCAACAGACCTGTGCTTGTTTCGAACCTTCTTTGGATTATGTCGTTGTTAAGATGCCACGTTGGGATTTGAAGAAATTTACTCGTGTTTCCACACAACTTGGTTCATCGATGAAGAGTGTCGGTGAAGTCATGAGTATCGGAAGAACTTTCGAAGAAGCTATTCAAAAAGCAATTCGTGCTATCGATTTCCATAACTTGGGTTTCAGTGCAACAAAGGCTTTAATGTCAATTGATGATGAACTTCAAACACCCTCCGATCAACGTCTCTTTGCCATTGCCAATGCTATGCAATCTGGTTACTCTGTTAACAAGATTTGGGAAATGACAAAGATTGATAAATGGTTCTTGAACAAGCTCAAGGGATTGAATGACTTCAGCAAGCACATGTCAACCTTCAACACTAACACCATCTCATATGACCAAATCAGACAAGCCAAGCAACTTGGATTCTGTGATAGACAATTGGCTAAATTCTGGGATTCTACAGAGCTTGCTGTTAGATTGTTGAGAACTGAAGCTGGCATTGTCCCAGTCGTAAAGCAAATCGATACCGTTGCTGCCGAGTTCGAGGCTCATACCAATTATCTTTACATGACTTACAATGGATCTGAGAGCGATATCTCTTTCAATGACCACGGTGTCATGGTTCTCGGTTCAGGAGTTTACAGAATTGGTTCTTCCGTCGAATTCGATTGGTGTTCCGTTCGTGCCATTAGAACTCTTCGGGAATCTGGTTTCAAGACTGTCATGGTCAACTATAACCCTGAGACCGTCAGTACTGATTATGATGAAGCCGATAGATTGTACTTTGAGAACATCAACCTCGAAACCATTCTCGATATTTATGAATTGGAGTCTTCAAGTGGTGTCCTCATTGCTATGGGAGGTCAAACACCAAACAACATTGCTCTTCCACTTCATCGACAGAACGTTAAGATTCTTGGAACATCACCAGAAATGATTGATACTGCCGAGAATCGTTTCAAGTTCTCTCGTATGCTTGATGGTATTCATGTTGATCAACCAACATGGAAAGAGTTGACTAGTTTCGAGGATGCTAAGACATTCTGTAACAAGGTCTCTTATCCAGTGCTTGTTAGACCTTCATATGTACTTTCAGGTGCAGCTATGAACACTGTTTACTCCGAACCAGATCTTGAGGCTTATCTTGCTCAAGCTGTTGAGGTTTCAAGAGATCATCCAGTCGTTATCACCAAATATATCGAAAATGCAAAGGAAATTGAGATGGACGCTGTTGCAAAGGATGGTGTCATGGTTGGTCACTTTATCTCTGAGCATGTTGAAAACGCCGGTGTACACTCCGGTGATGCTACTTTGATTTTACCACCTCAAGATCTCGACCCTACCACTATCAAGAGAATTGAGGAAGCTACTCGCTTGATTGGTGAAGCTCTTAATATTACTGGACCTTATAACATTCAATTTATCGCCAAGGACAATGATATTAAAGTCATCGAATGTAATGTTCGTGCATCTAGATCGACTCCATTCGTTTCAAAGGTCATGGGTGTTGATCTTATTGAAATGGCTACTAAAGCTATCATGGGTGTACCATTCATGCCATACCCACCTACCGAATTACCTGCAGGCTGTGTTGGTGTTAAAGTACCTCAATTCAGTTTCTCTCGACTTTCTGGTGCTGATCCAGTTCTTGGTGTTGAGATGGCTTCTACTGGAGAAGTTGCTTGTTTTGGTCGTGATAAGTATGAGGCTTACATTAAAGCACTAATCTCTACTGGATTCAAGCTACCAAAGCAAAACATTCTTCTTTCTATTGGTTCATACAAGGATAAGAAGGAAATGCTTCCATCTGTTGTCAAGCTTCAAAAGATGGGTTACAAACTTTTCGCTACAGCTGGTACCGCAGATTTCTTGCAAGAACATGATGTTCCAGTTCAATATCTCGAAATTCTCGGAAAGGGTGAGGATGACCAAAAATCCGAATACTCTTTGACTCAACATCTTGCCAACAACATGATTGACCTTTACATCAATCTACCTTCCAGCAACAGATATAGAAGACCTGCCAACTATATGAGTAAGGGTTACCAAACTAGACGTATGGCTGTCGATTATCAAACACCTTTGGTCACCAATGTCAAGAACGCCAAGATCCTTATCGAAGCCATCGCAAGACATTATGATATGGAAGTTAGCGGATTTGATGCTCAAACCAGTCACCGAACTGTTGTTCTTCCTGGTCTTATCAACATTGCATCTTTTGTTCCTGGCATCACCACTCCTGGCAGCCGTGATTTCCAAACTGTTACCAAAGCATCAATTGCATCTGGTTTCAGTATGATTCGTGTTATGCCTCTTGGTCTTGATGGAGCAGTCACTGATGCTAGAGCATTAAAGGTAGCCCAACTCAACAGCAAACTTGGTTCATCTTGCGATTACAACTTCTCTGTTGCGGCAACTTCTTCCAACGCCGATCAAATTAGTCAAGTCACTGGTGAAGTCGGTTCTCTTTTCATCCCATTCAATCACTTGTCCGATAATATCAGCAAGGTAGCTGCTGTTACTGCTCATTTTGAATCTTGGCCATCTTTCAAGCCAATTATCACTGATGCAAAGATGACCGATCTTGCATCAATCCTTCTTCTCGCAAGTCTCCATAGTAGAAAGATTCACATCACCAATGTCACCACCAAGGATGATATCGGCTTGATTGATTTGGCTAAGCAAAAGGGTCTTCAAGTCACTTGTGATGTTTCAGTCTACGCTCTCTTCTTCAGCCAAGATGATTACCCTGAAGCTTCCTTCCTTCCAACTGCAAAGGACCAAGCAGCATTATGGGAACACATGAACATCATTGATGTCTTTTCCATTGGTAGCTTACCATATCAGCTTGCAACTATTGCAAAGGCAGAGGCAGATGCTGCTGTTGGTATTGCTGACACTTTGCCTCTATTGTTCTCAGCCGTTGCAGATGGTAGACTCACAGTTGATGATATTAAGGCTCGTCTCCATGATAATCCAAAGGAGATCTTCGAGATTCACGATCAAGTCGGAGCTTCCGTAGAGATTGAGATTGATAGACCCCATACTGTTAAGCCAGGAGCAGTTTGGTCACCACTTGTTGGAAAGGTCACTAGAGGAGCTGTTCAAAGAGTCATCTTCCAAGATAAGACTGCTTGTCTAGATGGTTTACCAACTCAAGATGCTATTGATGGTAAAGATATGTCATCTCACCTTATTGATTTGCATACCACAGTACCACAATCACCGCTTGTCAAGGCTAATCTTGGATCCCCAGCTATGGGACCAAGACCTGATAGCTCTCACGGATTAAGAAAGTTCTCTTCATTTGCCGGTGCGTCATCTTCAGCTATGCGACCTGCAACTCGCTCAAGATTCTTGGATGGTGCTGCCAATCAAGCACCACAATTTGGTTCAATAGCTGAAGATTTGGGTGCTCCATTGTACCATCAACCAACTATCTCGCCGTCTCTACAAACCCTCCTTGGTCAATCACCATTCAAGAATCAACACGTTCTTTCAGTTAATCAATTCTCCCGTCAAGATCTTCATTTACTTTTCTCTGTTGCTCAAGAAATGAGATTGGGTGTTCAACGTGAAGGTGTTCTTTCCATCCTCAAGGGACGTCTTCTTTGCACAATGTTCTACGAACCATCTACTCGTACATCTGCATCATTTGATGCTGCTATGCAAAGATTGGGAGGACGAACCGTTGCAATTGCTACTTCTCATTCTTCCACTGTCAAGGGCGAATCTCTTGCAGATACCATCCGTACTCTTGGTTGTTATGGAGATGCTATTGTCCTTCGTCACCCTGAAGAGAGCAGTGCTGCAACTGCTGCCAAGTTCTCACCAGTTCCAATCATCAACGGAGGCAATGGAAGCAAAGAACACCCTACTCAAGCATTCTTGGATTTGTTCACAATCAGAGAAGAATTGGGTACTGTTGGTGGTCTCACCATTACTTTTACTGGTGATCTTAGATATGGTCGTACCGTTCACTCTCTCGTCAAGCTTCTTCAACATTATGATGTTCACATCCAGCTTGTTTCCCCACAAGCTTTATCCCTCCCACAAGAAATCTTGGCACTTATCAAATCCAAGCCTGGTCAATTACTTTCAGTTTCTACTGAGTTGACCCCCGAGATCCTTGCTAGATCCGATGTCCTTTACTGTACTCGTGTACAAAAGGAACGATTCACCGATCTGGGAGAGTATGAAAGATTGAAGGATAGTTTCATCATTGATAACAAGACATTGAGAAATGCAAAGAGTTCAATGATTGTTATGCATCCATTGCCAAGAAATGCCGAGATTGGAGAGGAAGTGGATTTCGATCAAAGAGCTGCATACTTTAGACAGGTACGTTGTCAATTTTCCCCAATTATATTATCCTTACTAATATTTTCACAGATGAGATATGGCCTTTACTGTCGCATGGCATTGTTGGCTTTGGTATTAGCCCCATAGATTTGATTTCGTATAATCACTTCTTTTGATCAAGATCATGGGCATGGCGTTGTATATGGGGAAGGAGGAAAAGTCGATTTTTTTTTTTGGTTATATGATTACGAGTAAATGCATTAGATATGAGTAGACACTCTTTTATGATTGTAGAAATGGTTTCGATTTGTAATTTTGATATATATTTAATTGGAGTGATGGGTATATGTATGTATGTGTATGTTCATACATATGTATATATGGTTATGTATTTACTTGGGTTGGGTTATGTATTTGTATGTATGTGTGGGTTTGTGTAAAGCGTATATGTATATGTAGGTATGTAGTTTTAGGTATTAATTTAGATTAATGTTATTATTATTTGTAAATTTCACTTTGATTCTTCTGGTCTTCTTCATTCTGTGCTTTATTTCAGTATGCCTAGGTAGATACATTCATTCTTAAGGAGTGTGAATGATGGTTGATGGGATTCATACTAAACTTTCTCAGTTCACATTAGAAAATCAACATCAAAATCATCGAAGGGCGTAAAAGCAAATCAGACAGTGATATATTGATTATTAATGATCATGATAATGATTGTATACACAAGAGAAAAGGGGCTATTGAAAATGGTATAAGGGCTGCACGTAGGTAGGTGGGTGTTAGGATTTTCGGTGCCGACGAGGACGTTCTAGACACCTGCGAGATTCACGAAAAGACTTCATGACGTTTGTCTTGCGACGCTCTTCAATGTTTCAATGCGATTATGGCAATCCGATGGTCTTTCAGACTCGAGCGTGTTGAAATATGGATAAGAGTGTGGGTATACAATTTACTTCGTACATGGCGAGGTAGCATTGCAGGTACAAATCTTTGCGATATCTTCGCAATACATTCATTCAATCACCAATCAAAAATACACAGTACTCTTTCACTTCGCTATAGGATATACAAATACGCAATTAAATCCCCACAGCTTTTTTTCCCACCTTGATTGACCTACCGGATTTGCACAGAAATTATATAGGATAGTGGATTGACGTCGTATTGAACGCCACGGTTAGCACATATGTCGGTAGATAGGAAGGTTACAGCGTGTGGGAACGCCCAAAGTCTTGTTTGAGATACCAAGATGGGTAGGCTGAGTGGCATTGCTTATTCACACTGTCTTAGGTGCGAAATCTGCCCAGACGGGACGGTCCGACTACTTTACATGCTATGAGATTGTGAGTCTTGTAAGTCTTGTGAGTGTAACATCATTATCTTCTTGAAAGTTTGTGATTTCTTCACTTGCTTACAATAGATGCTCCAGACTGCTTGGAATCGCACACCATGATGAAGAGAAATGACTAATGCACATACATACATACATACATACATACATACATACATACATGCATGCATACATATAAACGGTGGGACATTAGAGATTTATGAGCGATTGATAAGAATTACAAAGAACTAGAAATAATGAAACAAACTAGAGCGACAGAGCGGAGAAGATATACCATGTTTGGACGTCCGCGTACTCTTGACTTACTCTAATGGATCGTTCTAAAAATTTAATTGATTAGATTTCATCTGCGAGTAGTAACTACCGTATTGAAGATCTACATCTATCAATCAACAGCGGTGTCATAGTAGTTCCCGTCCACTCCTGTATCCACTTCGATGCCTCGGAAAAAGTATTTTGCAACCCTACCTCAACACCAGACCATGCACCTCCAAATACCCATACCAACATCTATATCCACGACATGATCACAACCAATATCATATCCTCAATCAGGTCACCCGCAACATGATCTTTTCAAGAGAAATCATGGAGTAATCATACAAATCATACAAATCAATCAAGACCCCCAGAACGATTCCCCCATACCCCAACATTTGTTTATCTCCACAAACCCCAACTTTCGGTCAGGATATCTACAATAAACACCTAAAAGGTTAAAATATCGTGGAGCACCTGGAGAAAATTGACAAACAGACCCGCGCGGATTGCAAATAAACAAGGGGCCGCGCAACCGTCCCCCGTTCCAACGCCTTCCACTTATCCATAGCCAACTACTTTCTACGTGTTGGTCAAGTGTGGAGAGTCCAAGTCCCCACAATGTTCACATCCGGAGTCAAGACCGTGAATAGACCACGAATCTCTCGTGCTACCTATCTCATTTCATCTTAGTATGCAAGGGCATACACAGGGCATTGGTTATTGACTTTGTTACATTATTTTATTACCTAGGTATGATTTGGTGCTGCTTTGACAAATCTCGGGGGGTTTGCTTATCTTTTTAATTCTGGTGGCAAGTTCCACAATGTTGGGTGGTTTTTTTTTGCAATGGAATGGATATTCGGCACCATGATTGGGATGACGAACAGGGGGAAGGTATGTTGGAAGCGGCATGGGATTTTAGGACAAGGTCCCTAACGCCCTTCAATAGAAAGTGTGGAGAACGGGTTGGATTAGCTGAATATGGGGAAGATTTTCTCCTATATTTCAAAGATGTATCCTCGATTCGAGTTGAACTATTTGAGATCATAAACTTCTTCTTTTTTATCTTCCGTTACGAGTTCCTCTATTTAAGTACTTTGAAGTCTTGGAGGGGTAGTTTTGCAATATCAAAGTTTCTTGATTTCTGACAAGATTGAAGTTGTTTGAACGTTGATTTTTGTACCATTTGAGATCAAACTTCCATATCAAGTTGTCTTGAACGAAACAATACAATGGCAGTTACAGCAAGCGCCGTTGAGCGTAAAGATTCAACCCCTAGTGGTGAATTCTCTGAAGCCATCAACCATGCAGCAACTCATGCAACTTATATCGAAGCAGATGAGTTATCTGAAGAACATAGACAATATCTTCTTGCACGACATGGAACTCTTGATTTAGATCCTTTACCCGGACCTAGCGAAGCTGATCCATACAATTGGACAAACTCGAAGGTATATATCGAAACCATCTAATCAATTCCTCTAAACTTAGCTAACAAGAAGTATAGAAAGTTACAAATCTTGTACTTGTTGCACTCCATGCATGTATGTCAACATTTACAGCAGCAGCCATTATTCCAGCCTACGAAAGTATCGCAGAAGAACTAGGTGTATCACTTCAACAAGCTTCATACCTTACCTCACTTCAAATTGCCATCGTGGGAGGAGCTCCCCTACTGTGGAAACCTCTATCCAACACTTTCGGACGAAGACCTCTATTTCTTATATCACTTCTTATTAGCTTGGTTGGAAACATAGGATGTGCTAAATCACCTACCTATGCCACTATGGCACTTTGTCGTGCCATTGTTGCATTCTTCATTTGTCCCGCTGGAGCAATTGGAAGTGCTGTGGTCACAGAATCATTTTTCAAGAAAGATCGAGCTCGTTATATGGGAATCTGGACACTTATGGTTACGCTCGGAGTTCCATTTTCTCCCTTCATCATGGGGTTCGTCGCCAATAACGTAGGATGGAGATGGATTTATTGGATCTTGGCAATCATGAACGGAGTCCAATTCATCGCATATGTTTTCCTGGGTCCAGAAACTAGATATTTTCGTCATGGAGTCCAACATCCTAAATCTTCTTTCAAAGAAGAATATCTTACTTTCCATCGAATCGACCCTTCACCACTTCGTGTCTACGATTTCGTTCATCCTCTTACTCTCTTCGCAAAACCATGTATTGTCATCCCAGCAGTTGCATACGCCATGACCTTCCTCTTCGGCTCCGTCCTCATCACTGTCGAACTTCCCCAACTTTTCGCCGAGAAATTCGGTTTTAACGCCCAACAACTCGGCTACCAATTTCTTGCTCTCATCATCGGATCCGTCATCGGTGAACAACTCGGAGGCAATCTTTCCGATTTCTGGATGAATCGCAAAGCTCGCAAAACAGGTGTCCAGCCCGCTCCCGAACACCGTTTATGGTTAAGTTACGCTGGGTTCGTCCTCACCATTGTCGGAGTCGTGGTATTCCTCGTCCGAACAGAACAAGCAAAGGAAATGCATTGGAATATCACACCGGTAATCGGAATCGCTATTGCGGGCGTGGGAAATCAAATTGTCACGACGGTTTTGATCACTTATGCGGTGGATTCGCATCTAGAGGAATCGGCGAGTATTGGAGTTTTCATCACATTTGTGAGACAGGTTTGGGGATTTATTGGTCCTTTTTGGTATGTTCTTCTTTCTTTCCTAAGATTCTTTGAGGGAATATCGCAACTAACAGAATTATAGGTTCCCATCTATGTTCACGAATCTCGGCCTTTCAAAAAGCGCAGCCGTAGCAGCGGCTCTGCTCATCGGAGTCAGTATTATCCCCACGTTTATCGTGCAATTGATGGGGAAGCGATGGAGACCATCGCGCCCTGCGGATTTGGTAGGAAGAGTTGCGGATCGGGAACCAGGGGTCATAGTTGCGGATGCGAATGAAAGTGTGAGTGGGAGTGGCAATGGAGAGATGAAATAGATGATTAATGATTCGTATATTTATGTTTTTGTTTTCTTTAGCCGAATGAATGAATGGAAGCTTTTTGTTTGAGAATGAGGATGCTTTGCTGAGATTTTGTGGGTTGAGATTCTGGTGAAATATGTGTGTATGCAGAGAATTGTCAGTAATGAGGGATGGGGATGTAATGTAATGTAATGAGAGGAAAGAAAATGGGCATGGACATTATGGTTATGAATATTCTGGATATGGATTTCAATATTACTATCACACCATCAACATCTATCCCCCACTAGATCCTCACTTCCTCACTCCAATCCTCACTCTAATCCTCACTCCAATCCTCAATCCTTAATCCATTCCTAGAAACTCCTTATCCTTATAAAACATAAACCGAGTAAAATACCTAGATAGTAAGTGAGTGTATATCAGAGTGGTATCTATAATCTCCACAGTGACCTCACACCCATCTTTCTTTCATTCCTTCATTTTTTCTTTTCTTTTTCTTTTCTTTCTTGGATATTCCCCTAGGACTTCAAATTCTCACACGCAGTTCTTTTCATTCTATTCTATTCTATTCTACAATACAATAACTAGCTAGATAGATAGATTGATAGATAGATGAATAGCTTGATAGATTGATAGGTTAATAGATGAATAAATGGATCCCCCATCCAATACTAATTCATCACCCGAATCAAACTACATATCTGCATGCTTACGCGTTATGGTATGAGATGTGAGGTGTGGGACAGGAGAAGTTCTATAAATAAGCAAGTACAGTTTGGATCACGGATGATAGGATGGATGGGTAGGTGATGATTTATCTTATTGAGTTGGATTGGGGCTGGGGTGTCTGATAATGTGTGTGGATATGGATATGGATATGGATATGGATATGGATATGAATGTGGATATGGATATGGATGTGGATGTGAATGTGAATGTGAATGTGAATGTGAATGTGAATGTGAATGTGAATGTAGACATTAGTAAGTCAATAAGTTGAAAGATTGGAAGTTTGCACAGTGTATAAGAGATGAGATAATATGAGATAAGATGATATGAATAGTAGTGAAGTTAGATTGTATTAAATTTATGACTGAAAGTCTGTGTTATGTTTATTATACGATGCTTTGATTTATACTTGATGATAAGTAGGTAGTCAGTAATAGTAAAATACCAAACTAATTTCACAGATCCAGATATTTTCAACATCCATCCCTATACAAGTATACCGATCAAACATTTCCTCATACTAAGCCGAATCTGCATGATAATCCCCACAACAAAATACCACATGCCCACCCCCCCCC